>JAJPUD010004938.1:78677-88681 GCA_023553655.1 Myrmecobius fasciatus | reverse complement strand
TCAAATTAACTAAAGGCTTATCTATTTTGTTGGTTTTTTCATAAAACTAACTTAGTTTTATTTATTAATTCAATAGTTTTCTTATTTTCAATTTTATTGATCTCCCCTTTGATTTTCAGAATTTCCAATTTGGTATTTAATTGAGGGTTTTTAATTTGGTCTTTTTCTAGCTTTTTTAATTGTAAGCCCAGTTCATTGATCTTCTCTTTCTCTGTTTTATGCAAGTAAGCATCTAGAGATATAAAATTAACCCGTATAACCACTTTAGCCATGTCCCACAAATTTTGGTATGTTGTCTCACTATTGTCATTCTCCTGGATGAAATTATCGATTGTGTCTATTATTTGCTCGTTCACCTATTCATTCTTCAGGATTAGATTATTTAATTTCCAATTAACTTGTGATCTATTTTCTCCTGGCCTTATATTACATGTGAGTTTTATTGCATCATGATCTGAGAATGCATTTACTATTTCTCCTTTCTGCATTTGATTTTGAGGTTTTTATGCCCTAATACGTGATCAATTTTCGTAAAAGTTCCATGAACCCCTGAGAAAAAAAGTATACTCCCTTCTATCACCATTCAATTTCCTCCAGAGATCTATCATACCTAACTTTTCTAGCCTTTTGTTTACCTAACTTCTTTCTTATTTATTTTGTGATTCGATTTATCTAATTCTGAGAGAGCAAGGTTGAGATCCCCCACTAGTATAGTATTACTGTCTATTTCTCCTTGCATCTCTGTTAGTTTCTCCTCTAGGAATTCTGACGCTATACCACTGCTGGTCATTTCTTAGAGAACAATAATATTCCATAACATTTATATACCATAATTTATTAAGACATTCTCCAATTGATGGGCATCCACTCAGTTTCCAGTTTCTAGCCACTACAAAAAGGGCTGCCACAAACATTTTTGCACATGTGGGTCCCTTTTCTTCCTTCAAGATCTCTTTAGGATATAAGCCCAATAGAAACACTGCTGGGTCAAATGGCATGCACAGTTTGATAACTTTTTGAGAATAGTTTCAAATTGCTCTCCAGAATGGTTGGATCCGTTCACAGTTCCACCAACAATGTATCAGTGTCCCAGTCTTCCCACATTCCCTCCAGCATTCATTGTTATATTTTCCTGTTATGTTAACCAATCTGAGAGGTGTGTAATGGTATCTCAAAGTTGTCTTAATTTGCATTTCTCTGATCAATAGTGATTTGAAGCATCTTTTTATATATGACGAGAAATAGTTTTAATTTCTTCATCTGAAAATTATTCATATCCTTTGACCATTTATTGGTTGGATAATGGCTTGAATTCTTATAAATTTGAGACAATTCTCTATATATTTTAGAAATGAGGCCTTTGTCTAAAATATATAGAGAACTGTCTCATATTTATAAGAATTCAAGCCACTCTTCAATAGATAAGTGATCAAGGGATATGAACAGTTTTCAGATGATGAAATTAAAACCATCTCTAGTCATATGAAAAGTTGCTCCAAATCACTATTGATCAGAGAAATGCAAATTAATACAACTCTAAGATACCACTAAACACCTGTCAGATTGGCTAAAATGACAGGAAAAGATAACGATGAATGCTGGAGGGGATGGGGGAAAGCTGGGACACTAATACATTGTTGGTGGGACTGTGTATGGATACAGCCATTCTGGAGAGCAATTTGGAGCTATGCTCAAAAAGTTATCAAACTGTACATACCCTTTGGCCCAGCAGTATTTCTATTGGGCTTATATCCCAAAGAGATCTTAGAGGAAGGAAAGGGACCCACATGTTCAAGAATGTTTGTGGCAGCCCTTTTTGTAGTGGCTAGAAACTGGAAACTGAATGGGTGCCCATCAATTGGAGAGTGGCTGAATAAATTATGGTATATGAATGTTATGGGATATTATTTCTCTGTAAGAAATGACCAGCAGGACGATTTCAGAGAGGCCTGGAGAGACTTGCATGAACTGATGCTGAGTGAAACGAGCAGAACCAGGAGATCATTATACACAGCAACAACAATATTACATGATGATCACCTCTGATGGACATGGCTCTCTACAACAAAGAATTGTTTCAAACCAGTTCCAATTGTTCAGTGAAGAAGCCATATACACCCAGAGAGAGGGATATGAAATGTAGACAACATAACATTTTCATGCTCTCTATTGATGTTTGCTTGCATTGTGTTTCCTTTCTCTGATTTTCTTTTTTTTTTCTTGTAGATAGGATTTTTCTTGCACAACTTGTCAAGTATTATTACATTATTAACATGTAGTGAGTGGGCATCCTGCCATCTAGGAGAGGGGAGGGGACTGGGGGTAAAATTTGTAATGGAAAGCTTTGTAAAGATCAATGCTGAGGAACTACCCATACATATGTTATACAAATAAAAAGCTTTAATAAAAAAAAATAAAAAAATAAAAATAAAAAAAGAAATGAGGCCTTAACAGAACCCTTAAATGTAAAAATGGTTTCCCAATTTATTGCTTCTCCTCTGATCTTGCCTGCATTAGTTTTGCTTGTACAAAAACTTTTTACTGTAACATAATCAAAATTATCTATCTGGTGTCCAATTATGAGTTTCAGTTCTTCTTTGGACACAAATCCTTTCTTTCTCCACAGATCTGAGAGGTAAACTTTCCTAAGTTCCTCTAATTTGTTTATAATTTCACTTTTTATGTCTACATCATGAACCCATTTAGATCTTATCTTGGTATGTGGTGTTAGATGTGGGTCAAGCCCTAATTTCTTCCATACTAGTTTCCAATTTTCTCAGCAGTTTGTGTCAAATAGTGAGTTCTTATCCCAAAAACTGGTGTCTTTGGGTTTGTCAAACACTAGATTGCTATAGTTATTGCCTATTTTGTCCTGTGATCCTATCCTGTTCCACTGATCAACTACTCTATTTCTTAGCCAATACACCAAATGGTTTTGATGACCGCTGCTTTATTAAATAGTTTTAGATCTGGCACAGCTAGGCCACTTTCATCAGCATTTTTTTCATTAATTCCCTTGAAATTCCTGAACTTTTGTTCTTCCAGATGAACTGTTACTATGTTTTTCTATATCTGTAAAATAATTTCTTGGAAGTTTGATTTGCATGGCATTAAATAAGTAGTTTAATTTAGGTAGTATTGTAATTTTTATTATATTCACTTGGCTTACCCCATGAGCACTTGATATTTTTCCAGTTGATTAGGGCTGACTTTATGTGGAAAGTGTTTTGTAGTTTTGTTCATATAGTTTCTGACTTTTACTTGGCAGATAGATTCCCAAATATTTTATACTATCGACAGTTATTTTGAATGGAATTTCTTTTTGTACTTCTTTCTGCTGAACTTTGTTGGTAATACATAAAAATGCTGATGATTTATGTGGTGAATCACCTTTTAAAATTTATTATTGTTATTGTTAAATTTAACTGTTTTAATTTTTTAAATGATTATAGAAGAGCATAGTTGAGTAGCATAAGTGTGTTTCATCTCATAGTCCAATTGATTATGTCTCAGAGTAGCAGGATATTTGTATTACAAGGAAATAATAGTCTATTTTTCTAAGGAAATTAAACCATGAAGCAATGAAGATGATGATGATGATATTTATGTAGCACTTTAAGATTTGCAAAGCACTTAATGCTGCCCTTTATCTTTATAACAGATCTGAATGGGAGGTACTATCATTATCTCATCTTACAAATGTAGAAACTAGAGAGAATAGAGGTTACTTGACTTGCCTAGATAATAATCCCATCATTCACCATGGCATAATTTACACAAATTATAGAGTGCATGGTGTACTAGCCTTGCAATAAAATCAAGATGTCAAAGGCCTGTTCACATAGCCAGTAAGTGTGAGAGGCAGGAATTAAACCTAGGTTTTCCCAAGTCCATGTCCAACCCTCTACCTATTAAGCCAGGATGTCTATTAGTTCTGCACATCCAAATGAATAATATGATGGTATTTGCCATACTTATACTTTGTAACTTTTCTTGTTGAATAAATATAGTTTCAATGCTTATAAGGAAGAGGCAGACAGCCTTTTGAGCAAGCCCTTGTCATCAAATTTCATTAAGGCTGAGAACATATCTGGTTACTGATGTTTATAAGCCTTTGAAACAGACTGAGAGAAAAAAAGCACCAGGTGATGTGGAGTCAGGGGCCCTAGATTCAAATCCATGGTCAAAATAAAAACTACTGGTATGACTCTGGGCAAGTTGTCTGGCTACTTCTGACTTTTTTTTCTTCATTTATAAACTGAGGGCATTGAACTAGAAGATTTTGAAGACCTATTCCCACTGTCAATTCTTAAATTTGCTATATGACCAAGTATAATTGGAAAAGATATTGTTCTCTTGGAGATCCTGCTTCTTTGTATTTTGGGAGGTAGCCCTCACTCCTGTGTTATTATCATTGTTATGACCTCATACTCCATTAACCTTAGACCATGCAATGATGATGACAATAATAACGATGATGATTGTCTCATGATTCAAGTATCCTGGCTACTCAGACATAACCAATTGAATCATAGAACAAAACACTCTATTCTATTCAATAATGCTTTTCAATGATAACTTTTAAAATTTAAAATCAAATTTCCTGTTCCAGAGGCAGGAGGGTACAGGAGAAAGAAGCTGAATGCAGAGTAAGAGGAATGGGGATTTAATCCCAACCTCTACTACCTCACCTGAATGACCCCTGATAGGTCAGCTAACATCTCTAAATGACTTTTTTGTTATCTATAAAAGCAATGACTAGGATTAAATAGTTTCTGGTGTCCCTTCCAGTTGCAGATTTATGATTCTGTAATTAGAAGATGTTGGATTGCAGGATTGTAGATTTAGACCTGGAAAGTACCAATAAAGTCAGTTAACCCAACCTCCTCATTTTACATATGAAGGAGGAAGAAAATAAAACCCAAAGAGCTGCAATGACTTGCTTAGAGTAACACAGAAGTGGAAGAGAAGTGAGAATTGAATCAACTTCCTCTAACTTCACATCCTATGTTCTTTTTACTAATATCATACTGGAAAGAGAAGACTAGAATACATTAAAGGGTACTTAAGTAGCATGATAGAAAAAGCAAGTGTTTGAAATCAGGAAGATATGAGTCAAAATCCTGCTTCTTACTAGCTATATGATGCTGGGCAAATCACTTAACTCTGCCTCAGTTTTCTCTTCTGTAAAATGAACTGGAGAAGAAATGGCAAACCACTCCAGTATCTCTGCCAAGAAAACTCCAAATGAAGTCATGAAGAGTCATACATGACTAAAAAAAATGACTGAAAAAACAAGCACTTATTCACATCCAGTCTAAAAGATTACCTGGTATAGTAGCAATATCCTACTGTTCCTTTCTGATTCTCAATAACAGCTTTTTTAAGGGAAGCTAGAATCCATCAGCTAGAGAGCACTATCAAACCCATCATTCAGAAGTGGACCCACCATCTCTCCATTTGGTGTATAGCTTTCATCATTTCAAAAAAAGTAAAACCTGCCCTTCAGGCAGGTCCAACTCTTATTTCTCAGCATGACTCTGGAATGAACTCCCAAACATTCTAGCCTGGGGATTTCAGTGATGAAAAAGCCTCAAGAGGGAGAAGGATGCCAAGGAGAAACCATGATAAAGCAAAATCAAGTCCATGTTGAACATGTGAAGAAAAGGATTTTAGGATTTTACACTAGCAATTTCAGTGTTATTTCCTATTATCAATTCTAATACAGGGAAAGGTAGAAATGAAACCAAATAAAACACCAAGGATAATTTTTTCCCAGAGAATGATATTACCCATGAACCATGCATGCTAGAGAACAAAGGACCACCTGCCTGATTAAATATGCTCTTTTTCTTGAGAAAGGGTCATTACCATTACCACAGAAGTAATGAATCAAAGTGGCTCCTCCTTTGGCCTTACTCAGCAGGCCATGAAACCAGCCCAGTTTTTTTAGGAACAATTCCCAAAATGAGATGCCCACTCCTAGGAGAGATCAATCTGGACAGAAAAGACTTCCCCAAGAGTGTAATCCAACAGGAAAAAGTTCACAACAGAAGTCAAGACAGATTGTCCCACCTGTACTTAAGCCAAGAATCCAATATTATCTTGGCTGTTATTTCAGCATTTTAAGCTGTGTGTGTGTGTGTTTGTGTGTGTATAGCTCCTTGTAGACTTACAACAAAGATTCTCACTCTGTCAGCATAAAGGCAAATTCAGTATAAATGACACTAAAAAAAGGCCCTGGTATGCAAGGGAATGAAAATAAAAGTTATTGGATGTGACTTGTGCCTGTGAGGCTCTATTTGGTTTGCCAAGAGCCAAAACAAGAGGAGTAAAGTGAGAGAGAGCTCACACAAGGAAGACAAGATTAAAATGCTGGTAGGTTTTGTGAGAAAATAGGGATGGAAAAGTTGAACGGTCAGACTCAGTTCAGAACAGTCCAAATGGAATAAGAGTTTTTAAGAGCACAATTAGCAGATGGAAGGTGAAAAACAAGGCTCTGAAACACAGAAGTGATCATTGTAAACAACTCAAAAAATTAGGAGGCAGAGGTGAAAGTATTGGGCAACTAAGAAGGGAGACTGTTGATAGAAGAGGTAGCAAATAGGAAAGGAGAGAACAATAAACCCCACCAAAAGTAGGGCAGAGAAACTGTCCAAGTAGAAGGAGAAAGGCATTCTCCAATGAAACTCTTTCATCACTGAATTCCAGGTTAGAATGTTCTTGATATTGAATGTCCAGGGAGAAATCAAAGGATTGGGCAAGAATGAAAGACAATGTTCTTGCTTCTCAAGAAAATGATCTTTGATGGATTAATTTAAGGTCATACGTTTAGAGTTGGAAAAGACCTAAAAAATCATCTAGTTCAGCCCTCCTTATTTTAAAGATGATGAAACTGAGGCATTGAGAAAAGTAGCAGAGTCAGAATTTGAACCTATGTCTTTGGATTCCAAAAGTGCCATTAAACTCACCCATTTACAGGGTGTCTTCAAAGTATTAATGCATATTTAAGCTTTAACAGCAAGAAAATGTCTGAGGTCAGATTTGAAGTCTGGAAGATAAATCTTTCTGATTCCAAGTTTAGTGCTCTATATGCTACAGTGCCATCCAGTTGGCCCTCTTAGAGTATATGTGCCTTTGTAGGGAAATAAGTAAACCATTGTGTCTTTGTAATGTAATGTAAACAATTGTGTATACAAAACATAGAAAAGAAAAGAAAAGAAAAAAATAAAAAAGAGAGGAGATAAAAAAAGTAATTTCAGAGAGGGTAAATAACATGTCCCAAACAAAAGGGGAAAGGGAGAGAGAACTCTCCAAACTTGAGATTTTAATCGAGTCTTGAAGAAGCCAGTGGAGAAAAATAAGGAGGAAGAGAGCATTGAAAATAACCAATAAAAAGGTATGGAATGTGGAAATAGAATATTATAAGTGAGGAATAAATGTGGCTAGATCATAGTGTGTGCAGAAAGAGATAAAATGGAAGGAGAATGGAAAAATGGGAACTGTATGGTTGTCAAGGGCTTAAAATGCCAAACAGAAGATTTTATATAAGATTAAAACTCAAAAGGAAGAATAGGGCTAGGTATGTGGATCTAGGAATCATCCCCATAGAGATGATAATTGAATCTATGGGAACTCTTGAGATCACCAAATAGTATAAAGAGAGAAACAGAAAAACACCAGGATATAGATTTAACACATGCTTACACAGCCATGGTCTAAATGAAGAATCAACAAAGAGCCCTGAGAAGGATAAGGGTTAGAAAATTCTAGTCTTCCAATTACTATGTTGTCCCTTTTCTCTTCCTTACTATTTTTATCTTTCATCCTTTGGATGAAAAATTTAATCTCAACTGATTATAATGTTTTTACTTATAAAGAAGTAACAATGACATAAAGCAAGGAAGGACTGAGCTGTTTAAACATAAGATAGATTCATTATATTATTTTATTCCCTTCCTATGATCTCATCAATGTAGGCCCTTCTTCCTGTGATGTAGACCAGTGCGATCAAACAAATAAAAACAGATCTCTGAGGCCATATAATGACTTAGAAAATCACAAATTAACAATATCTATTTTGCATAATATTTTGATTTATTTTGTGACATGTTTCAATTACATTTAACCTGGTGGGCCTTAGATAGTTATCTGACACTTATAATGTACCTTAAAATTCATTATCTTCACTAGGTGATATTTGCCGGTGGAAGTCTGTATATCCTCCACAGGACATTTACCCCACATTCTAGGGGCCTTGCTCTGGTTCAGTTGACCTGTTTTGGACACGACAGAGAACAAAGACCATCAGACTTGACCATCACCTTTCCTAATCATCCATCTCAACAACTAGAAAAATGAACCAGCATATATAAGGCAGAGCCTGATAAGTAAGCTGGGAACAAGGTAATATAGCTTCAAGAATCCAGAGACACATACAAATTGATAAAAGACCTGATTACTAGGACTAATGAAGTGCTTATCTTCTAAAATGTCCCCTGAAATAAAGATGAGATTTCCCTTCTCCCCCATTCAGTGAAGGGAGGCTTTAATATCCATATACCCTTATTTTAAGCCTACTTTTAAAAAATCCACTTTTCATCTCATCAAAGGAAAGTCAATTTTATGGGCTGACAAATGAAGGTGGGACCTCTGTTAATGGTCTTTTGCACTTTCCCTGTTTTCCCTGCAGGCTCCCACATTATTCTCCCCTAGTGGAAAGAAACCAGCTAATGGTTAAGGCTTGATCAGGCACAATAGCTTTTTTTTTCCTTTTAAGAGACCCAAAAGAGCACTGAACCCTTTAGTTCTTGATCTTATTCTGTTTTACAATTATATGGAAATATCCTTTTAATTCCAGATGGAAAACAATTCCAAAATCTCTCATTTCTCTCTTCCATTGCCATTCCTCTCCTTTTTCCTAACAACAAAGGTTAGACATTTATCAATTCATCCATGGTTAATGTAATCATATGAAATGATACTAAATGCTTTTTTGGCTTTTGGACTAAGTCTGCGATTTCAGTCTTATAGGAAATTCTCAGTATGGAAACTCCCTTTTGCCAATACAAATCAATAATTGCTCTAAAGTGGATTTGTGTTGTGGTAATGAGAAGTTAAGTGACTCTTCTGGGCTACACAGTCAGGATGTATAAGAGGCAGTTCTTGAACCTCCATCCTATCTTGGAAGCCAGCTCTTTCTCCACTGTGTTAAGCTGATATTCTAAATAAATGATTGTTTAGTATTTGTTTTATTATATGATTTAGCCTACCAAAAAATCTAAAATCCCCATACCTTATTTTGGTAATTTCTGCCCATCACCATAGGAAACCTAACTTTCCTTTAATTCTATGATCTTATTATAATTCCCCACATTAGGTCCATATTATTTCTTTTTATATCAATATGCATAATGGATACCACTCCATTTTTGACATCTCTCTCATGTGCTCACTGGTTCCCCATTGCTTAAAAAAAGTATAAGCTCCTAATATTCCTTATTTTATTTTTGAGGTGTTTTTATTCCATATCCAAAGAGGCAGAGATGGGGGAGGGATTAAACTAAATCCTTTGGGTTTTGTTTATAAAAATAAAAAATGATCATGTTAAAGTTTTTTTTAACATTACCCAAATTTGATACATTTATTCATTCAATAAATTCATTCATGAGCAATGTGAGAGACCGTATGGCATAATAAGTAGACAACAGGCATCAGAAACAGGAAGATATGGATTCAAGTCCTGCTTCAGATACATTCTGAATTTGAGATTCTAGACAAATTACTTAATGTCTCAGTTTTCTATGATTTTTAAGGCTATAAGATGCAGAAGAGGTGCTGACCTATATTGGTAAAAAGGGATTTATCCAATGGGATTTTATTCACTGCTCCAAGGAAAGCATTGGTCTGCCCCCTATCCCCAATGTATAACATAACATAACATAACATAACATAACATAACATAACATAACATAACATAACATAACATAACATAACATAACATA
>JAJPUD010004938.1:44505-63915 GCA_023553655.1 Myrmecobius fasciatus | reverse complement strand
TATATATATATATATATATATATATATATATATGTAATACATAGAACATGTTCCAAAAATGTTAGTGCCATTTTGAGTTACTGAGTAGTAAGATTTTTGGACACATAGAGTATATGTGTGTGTGTGTGTGTGTAAGATCAAGAATTTTTTCCTAAGAAAGATCAAGAATTTGAAAGGATAATGCATAAACACACACAGAGATTCACTTATATGTGTCTATAGGTGTGTATAGAATATATTCTACATGTGATATGTAAACTCTCTAGAGAGCTATATATATTCAATACAGGTATGACACATATTACATCTAGATAACATATAGCATAAATGATATTATATAAAGTAGAGCTCCATTTTGAAGATTATATATTATCTGGATATAATCTATCATAAATACGCACAAACACACACACACACATACATATTGAGAGAGAGAGAGAGATAGTGAGTTGTTCAATCATTTCCAGTCACATCTGACTCTTTGTGAAACCATTTGGGGTTTTCTTGGCAAAGATATTGGAGTGGTGTGTCATTCCCTTCTCTAGTTAAATTTATACATGAGGAAACTGAGACAAACAGTTAAATGACATCTATATCTACAGAATAAGCAATAGTTCTCTATAATCTATAGATGTTCTATAAATATGCCATATAGACTATAGAGTATTATAGCTATTCCATAGTTATAAAGTAGATTATAACTATAGAATATATATAATCTACATATCTTTAATATTTGAATATGTTGCACACACATTTACACATACAGACACAAATACAAGTTTGTGTTTGTGTGTGTGTGTGTATGTGTGTATATATTTTCTCTTTCCTAATATTCTTGATCTTTTGTTTTGGGAATAATAATTAAACCAATATTATCTTTACTACTAGAAAGAACTGAACAGTATATTGACTTAAAACTCCATTCAAAATCATAGCTCCACCAACAAAATATTAATGTATCTGTTTTCCCATGGTCCCTCCAAATTTTGTCATTTTCCTCTTTTTTCCATTTTTCTATCATTTCAATGGGAACGAGATGAAACTTCAAGCTGCTTTCATTTTCATTTGTCTATTAGTGAATTAATGCATTTTTTCATTTACTTGTTAATAGCTTGGATTTCTTCTATGAAAACTTCCTATTCATATCCTTCATCTGGCCATTCATTTCTGTGAGGGAATGACTCATAAAACGATTTTTTAAGAATTAGTTAGTTCAATTCCACTTCCATTGGCATAGGTCAAAATATTTATTCACTTACAACCAGAGACTCTTTGCTGTCTGCCAAGAACATGGACAGAGATATAGGAAGCCTGGGAAATCTGGTTGACAGCTGGACTCCAAAAATCAAATCAGCATATTTGATAGAAAACATTGGAGAACCTCTCTTTTAGATACTGAAAATAAAGTGTCAGAGCATCCTGGTCCAAGGAGATAGCAGAAGGCTCAGGCTTCCTGAGCCATGCCCTGGTGTTTATGAAATAAACACAGACCAGAGTCAGAGCCAACAGCTGTTCTGAGTCCTCAGCCAGATCTCTCAAGAGAGACCCCAACTCTGGTGTCTGGGCTCAGATGAGTGATTCTTTGGCTTGGTGGCTTTGATGCCATTGGAACTTTGGCTCCAAAGATCACGGTTCTCTTGGCAAGACAGGGATGCTCTCTTCCTTCAAATAATCTATTCAAAACCAAGCCAGAGTGAGATATGGGACTGACAGTCAGAATAAGCTTGCTGTGTCTTTCTCACATCAGAATGAACTTTTGGGGGAAATTCCACCCTGTTTACCTTGCCTAATGTATTTCCTAGCTTGAACAGAGTCCAATTAACTTTGAGCACAGAAAAGACCTACCAGCCTCTCTATCTATCCCAAACTGTCAACAAACATGAAGACAATTTCTATTTCTAAGGTAGCTGTGCTCTGTCAGCCAATTCTGAATCTAGCCTCCCTGAGCTCTTTCCACTAAGAAGAGCATTAAATCATTTTGGCCGCAATTTTGGATTTTACATCCCTAAGGCTAACACTTGAATAATACCAGCAAAGTTAGAAAGTTAGGGGAAAAAACTCACAGAAATTGATACATAGAATTTGAAAATCTACCCCCACTCTAAATCAATAATATAGATTATTTTCCTAAAGAAGAAGAAAAAAGTCCCAAAACTCAGCACTAAAATTCCAAGCCTCTTAGGTTTGTGACCATTTTAATGTTAATCTACAATTGAAAAACAATTGGATTTTATTTCAAAACCATTTTTAGTCTTAACTTTAAACTATCCCTTTAAAAAAAAAATCTAATTGCCCAAGTCTGCAAATAGCAGCTCTGGAACAATTCACCAGTATAAGTGGAGGCTGGGTTTACAATAACTCATTGTTATAGTCCCTTTAACAAAGACAAGATTCTTTCAAAGCTGTCTTTACAGGACGTGACATTTCACAGCAGAGAGGGGACGGCATTGATTCACATATGGACCAGTAGGATGCTCATTACCCTCTCATTCATTCCAGGAGTTTCATCATTTGGTTGAGGGGAAAAGGCCAGTGTGGAGTGGCAGCTGGGTTACCTACAAGAACCAAAGCCCAGAAAATCTTGAGAGATACTTTGTCATTCTTTCTAACTACAAGTCATTTTTAGACTCAAATCCTCCCAATAGGAAGGGAAATGATGCATACTGCTGAGTGTTATTCATAAACTGCTCTGGGATTTTCATTTTCAAATTATTTGCAAAAAATGAGAGATTACAAGGGGCCAGTCTAGCACTTTTAAAGTACCTACTTTGTACCAGGTGCTATGCTAATTAGAAATATTATCCCATTTGATACTCACAATACCCCTTTACAATTCAGGAAACTGAGGCAGATAGAGATGAAATGACTCATCCAGAGTCACACAACAAGATTTTTGAGACTGGATCTTTTTTACTCCAATTCCCAGAACTATAATGTCTAGCTGCCTATGTTAGACCAACAACCCTCCCTTCCAAGCTCCAAGATTCTCCGATGAGTTATCTTTTTCTACTTTAACTTTTTAAAGAGGAAAGATATCAATTTACTAAGAATCAGAAGACACAAGTTCCATTCCACACTTTCCCCTTATCTAACTAAATGCTCATGGAAGAATCACTTAAAGTACAGGTAAAATTGCTCATTCTAGGGCATATACTTTCAGAGTTCACCTGGAGCTTCCACAATAATTCATTGCTCGGCCTTTGGAGGATTATCAGCATTCTATCTGCTTCCTGACCAATTTCCAAAATATATTACTGACTCAATTTCCTGGTTTATAAATCAATAGCAAAATACATTCTTTTCCTATCTCAGAGGGTTGTGAAGACCAAATAAGGAAATATCTTAAAATATACTTTGAAAAATGTTAAATAGTGAAAAAAATATCGGGTCCTAATCAATTCAATTCAATAACCATAAAATGCTGAGTGAATCAAAAGCTGTTCTCCCATGGAGATATTTCTGCTAGTCTACAAAATGCTCATATTTTGATCCTGTAGCCAGGAATAAATGCTTGTTTTTTGCCAGCATTATAAAATAATTATATATATATATATATATATATATATACAAATTTTATATATACATATATGTGTGTGTGCATATATATATATTTTTTCTTCAGTAAGTAAATGGGCAGCAATACAAACAAAGAGAAAGTAAGGAAGCACAAGGCTGACAAGTCTTCTGAACTTAGGTAACTATTCTATTTTTTCCCCAGTCCATACCAGCACCTACTAACCCGGACAATAACTCCCTGCCATTCATCAGGTCCCTTCATGGTCAACATCGAGAACAAAGAAACAGATGCCATCCCCATTTCTGAAATATTTACGGCTGAGCCACACAACTCATTTGGGGGAGCAAATTGATGACTTCTCCACTCAACACAGTCACCTAGGGAATGCCAGACATGGAATCAATCATATTGAATTGATTTGTTGCATCTCCCTCAGATGCTGCTTCCCCCTCAATCCAAGGTCTGACATGGAGAACAGGAAACACGGTATGGCCACCAAGGTCTCCATAATCTCATTATTATTTTTAATTATGAAGAGAGAGAGAAGTATAGTATTTGGGTGTGTCCTTATGCAGCAGATGCACATTTTGCTGTGAGAAGCAAATGGCCAAGCTATTAGGGATGGTATGAATCATATATTGGGGTTTGATGTCATTCACCCCAAATTTCTAATATTGAACTACGTTACGAGATGATGGACCATGGGATCTCAGCATATGGAAATCACAATATTCAAAGTCCAGGAGAGGTTTAATCATAAACATTCACAAGACCAGATAGATGATAATATAGTTCATGGCCCCAAACAGAGCGGGGACTGCTTGGCTATTTCAGTTACAGAGAATTGAACACTATTTGTGATTTATGAATCTATAATGAGCCCATTAACTCTGTTTTAAATGATAGAAGTTAAAGAATATCTTCTTGTTTTGTTTCCTGATGGGAGATGATAGGAGTCCTATTAGTATACTATTATTGTAACTCCGAATAAGTATGTTCAGTCACTTCATACACACATATATATAAATATATATAAACACAAATTAATACATGCACACAAATATGTCTTTGCATGTACATATACATATACTTATATTAGATGGTATTGCATATGTGCATTGGTGTATGCATGTATTTATGCATCATATATATGCATGTATGTGCATCACACTCATGCATACACATGGAAATGCAAATGTATATGCTCATGCATACATGTGCACAGACAGTGCAATAAATAAACATATACATAACTACATGCACATATAAGTATGTTCACCTATAGTACATACAGACACATGTCTGTGTACATACATAAACATACAATGTGCATTGTGCAATCTACATATATTTATATATTAATAGTTTACCCTTTATTCTCAAAGAAGATCATAACATTACGGAGGTGATGTCATGATTTCCAAGTAAATTGCATTTAAACAAGGTCACCTGTCTCACTTTCCCCTCCAGAGCCATCTGGGTCCAGTGGCCAGATATAGATCAGGATGATATTATATATGTGTGTATGTATATGTATGTACATATACACATATACATGTGTATGTGTGTTTATAAACATACACATATAACATATGTTTATATACACATACATATATGTATATGTATATATGCATACATATATACATGCATATATACATACATACACACATTACATGTGTGTATGTATGTGTGTGTATATATATATGTGTGTGTGTATATATATATATATATACACACACACATGCATGGCTATTACAAACCCATGCACATACAATTCATGTATATTTTTATTATATCCAAAGATACATATACATTCAGTATTCACAGTGTGGACAATACGGAACATAAGGTATGAGATAGTGAGAAAGAACACTGGGTCCAATTGTGGGAAGGGGCAATGGTTTTCCTTTTTTTTTAATACTATCATTTCTTAACACACTCCCTGGCTTACTTAGTAAGCATTTGTTAACTTAATGACTTGAGTTTAAATGCTTCTTTGCACAATTTATTATCTGGTGTAACCAAGAATAAAATCCTAGAGCCTCAGCTTCCTTTTCTGTAAAATGAGAGCAATGGAGGAAATGGTTTCAGAGGTCCTTCCTATCTATGATTCAGCAATTCTGTGCATATGTGCACACATGTTTATATATGTGTGTATATTATATGTGCATGTGTACATGTATGTATACATGTGTGTATGTGTATATATATATATATATATTTTTTTTTTTTACACAAAGAATTGAGCTTCCATCTTGCTCCCCCCAGGAAATTAGATAACCACATCACTTCCTGGTCATTTTAAACTCATACCAGGGCACATGAATTTCCTTTCCCTTTTAACCTTCCCTATTATATGTATTACTTTTACCCTATTAGAATTTAAATTTCTTGAGATCAGCAACCATCTTGCTTACTTATATTAGTATGCATACTACTTAGTTCAGTGCACAGGACATATGAAATATTTATCAAACGTTTATGCATTCAAACTACAGTTATATAATATCTTGTATACAAACCATATGTGCAAATATGTATATTTTGGACAGCTAGGTGGGCAGTGGATAGAGCACCAGCCCTGAAGTCAGGAGGACCTGAGTTCAAATGTGACACTTAATACTTCCTAGATGTGTGACTGGGCAAGTCACTTAACCCCAATTGCCTCAGGGGAAAAAAGCAAATATGTATATATTTTCCATGCATGTATACACATATGTGTGCATATGCCATATAGCATAATTACTATACACACGTGGACTGTACATGCAAACATACACAATGCACTAATATGTATATTTCTTGAATGATTGACAGTAGGAAGCAGTGACTACAAGGCTGGACCCGTGGATAAGAACACCTGAGTTCAAGGTTTGTCTCTGACACATTCTGCTGTATGATCCTGAGTGAGACATTTAACTTTTCAATCCTCCACCCTAGACAACTCTTTAAGCTTCTGAAAGGCATATGTGTGGAGTTGCTCATTACCAATTGCCACTCCTCCACAGCTTAGCAAGTAGTTTTTGAGAGTCACAATAGCCAGCAAAAATCATTACTCTACATTACTTTTCCTGTGAGGAGCCTTTCTCTCTCCAAATTGACCTAATTGCAGTTCTCAGTGAAGAGGTGTATAATTCATGATCAAGCTAATATGTTTATGTACATTTATATTATAAATCATGTAAGTGTGGGTATATATATATATATATACATTTATACACACAAAAACACACATACATATCACATATATATATCACATATAGATCAATCAATTAATAAGTATTTATTAAATGTCTACTATGTACCAGGCACTATACTAGGCAACAAGGATGCAAAGGTAAAAATAAAATAATCCTTGCACTTAAGTAGCTTACATGAAAACAGGGATTCAGAATGTACTTACATAATTAATCATCATGGTATAATGCATAGAGAGTCGCCTACCTTTTTTACTCACTTGGTTTGCTCTAGAAAATTTGATTTGCCTCTTATGACTCCAGGTCAGAGGCCTCAAATATACAACCCATGAGCTGCATGCTATCAACAACACCCCCGAGTATGGACTGAACCAGATTAAAATTTAATCAATAATTTAATTAATTAATTATTGCTGAGGCAATTGGGGTTAAGTGATTTGCCCAGAGTCACACAGCTAGGAAGTGTTAAGTATCACATTTGAACTCAGGTCCTCCTCACTTCAGGACTGGTGCTCTATCTACTGCAGCACCTCACTGCCCCCCTCCCAATCAAGAAATATTTAACAAAAATACAATAAAATTGTTGAACGGTAATTTTTTCAGTCCTGACTCTCCGTAATTCTATTTGCAATTTTCTTGGTAGAAATTCTAGAGTGGTTTGCCATTTCCTTCTCCATCTCATTTTACAGATGAGGAAACTGAGGCAAACAGGATTAAGTGACTTGCCCAGGGTCACCCTGCTAGTAAAGGGCTAAGGACTTGGATCTTCCTGACTTTATGCCTGGTGCTCTATTCACTTGGCTATGTTGCTGCCCCAGAAAAAAAAAAACATAAGTTGGTAAAGAAGGAGGGACCAGAAGAGGCTTTGTATAAAAAGGAGCGTTATTCTATGAGAAAAAATGAAGAAGTGAATTACTGGATCATAGTAAGCATCCAGTAAATATTTTTGTTGACTTCCAGGCTTATAAGACTGCTAGATTAAGAATTTGGAGACATGTACTACATGAAAAAGAGCAAGAAAAATGATAGGGTTGGAAAGGTAGAAAGTTGTTATGAACATTTAAGAACCAAAGAGAAGAATTATACTTTGCCCTAAAGGCAATATAGGGAGTCAATGCTGTTTATGGATCACAGGTGAGTCATATGGTCACTCTGGAAAATCACTTAGGACAGCAGTGCAGAGAATTAAATGGCGGAAGGAGATACTGCTTATCAGAGGTTCCCTACAACAATAAAATGGTAGCTCCAGTTTTTATCTCTATTGCCCTGGCTACTCAAATTCCCTCACCAGTAGGTCCCATTTAGCTCTTCCAAAAACACTCATATTTTTTGCAATAAAAACAGGACCACTCAGTCCCTTCATTTTCTAATTATTCTTCCTTGATGTTAATAATAGCCAGCATAAGGCTTTAGTGCCCAAGGCTTTCTCACTTGATTTTTGAGGAAAGAAATGGGCTTTGTATACAGTAAGCACTTAATAAATGCTTATTGGATCATTGAATCTCATCATAATTAACTTCAAAGAAAAGAGACTCCATTACTTGTTCAATTATCTAATAACTCCTTTTCAAACATGCTTTCTCACCTTATCTGTATAGATGTTAGGACATTAGAAACATCAGGTAAATGGATGTGGTGTTTTGTGTCTTTTCCTCCTATCTTCAGTTTCCTCTTGGGCGAAAGTGGGTTATTCTCTGAAAATTGTCTATGCACACCATGTTTTCAGTTTGGGTGATGAATTTTAGCTATTTGGTGACAGAATTAAATGGGAAAATGTTCAGAGGGAAAAACACTCAGTAATGACAAAACAGCTTCAACACACAATGCTCACGGTGCCAGCAAACACAAACCTCATAAGTATTCTGGTGGGAGGGAGGCTTGGGAAAACAGAACTTCCACAGAAAGGACATGTTCAGAGAACTGAAAAAGACAAAGACTGAATGATTTGTGGAACACTGTCCTTAATATAATCTTCATAGTAGAAAGAAAAATAAATAAATATCCAATAAAAATCTGCAACTCTCCCAAAAAATCTCAACAGCAGGTTAGCAAGGACTTTCCCCCTCACCTAATAATCCATTTTATTGTATATTCTGGCCATAATTCAATTGCATGTACACAGAAGACATTAATTTATAAGGTCCCATCAATAGGAGTACTACCATTCTAAGAAAGGATACCAGGTGATCAGGTCAGAAAAACCAGATTAAAGGACTAATGGTTTAAATTCCCAAAGGTATTTTTTTAAAACAAGAGAATGGAAAAGAAAATACACTATGCTATATACATATGTATGTATATATGTGTATATATAATGTGTATATATATATATATATGCATGTATCAAGTGAGTAAACTCCTTCATACATAACAAATATTATGAGGAACACTGGACAGCTCCTCTCAGTCAGTTGTCTCAAATTCAACTAGAAAACAAGACTACTAAATTGTATTTAAGGATTCCTGAAGTCCACATATTGACTTAGCAAACCACATATTCATATCATCTGTGTTTTATTGCATTTTTATTTATGTTGTTAAATATTTCCCAATTACATTTTAATCTGATTCAGATGTCACACTTGGTTCTTAGCCATATATTTCTATGATTTTATCAGTATAGAGAACTCCTGGATAAGGGAATTCCCTGTATCAGTTTAGATTGATAGTGCACAGTTAGAAAGTACTGAGTGACTTGATTAAGGTCACACAGCCAGTACATGAAATGAAACATAAACTCAGGTCTTCTGTCTCTTGCACCAGATCTCTATTCACTATTAAAATGTTGTCTTTCTCATGCTATGGAGCAGCTAGATACTAGATAGAACATTTAATGTAGAGTCAAGAAGAGCTGAATTCTAATATTACCTCAGATACTTATGAGTTCTGTAATCCTGAATCAAGTTATTCTCTCTCCCAGCCTCAGTTTATTCATTTGTAAAATATAAATAATAATAATACCTGCCTTCCAGGGTTTTGTAAGGTTCAAATAAGATGAAATATACAAAGTGTTTTGTAAACTTTAAGGCACTATATAAATACTAACAATAATAATGATGAAACTCTAATAATACCCCTATTTACAATGAATGCTATCATTGCCTAGTTGCCAGCTAATTCTGACAACTGGGGAGAACAATTAGCAGAGGCATCAATAAGAATCCGCTTTAAACTTTCTTTTGTTTTTATTTTTTTCACTTTATATTTTCAATTTCTATTGTCAAGGTGATTCATCTGTTTAAACAATCAATATTCATTATGCATCTGATTTGTGCCAAGTACCAAGTACTGAGGATTTAATAACAAAAGTAGTATGGTTTTGGCCCACACGGTTTACATTCTACTGGAAAATAATATTTATGTCTGGGGTTCTCCGCATCATTAAAGTCATTTAGTCCCTAGGGATACCTGGAAACATGTTTGGATCGCCACCAATGAATGTATTTCACACCAAGGTTTCAACTTCATTCTACACTTGCTTACCTGGATACCCATTTTATTCCTAGTATAAGAAGATTATTCGGTTCATTCATTTTCTAATTATTCTTTCCTGTTCTCAACAACAGCCAAAATCAGACTTTGATCCCCCAAAAATACATCAATGCTTTTATGCTTGATTTTTAAAGAAGGAAAAACATCATGGTGGTCCATGGAATAGAACATGGAATTCTGTCTTACTTTTGAGTCCTAACTTTGTTAACTTGTGTTATATAACTTTTTTTGTTACTGGAACAAACACAGCTATCCATCATTCAAGGATAATAAAAAATTCGAGCTGCATTTGCAAAATATTCAAGATGTTCATTCAGGTGACAGGCATGACAAAAATTTAACGTAATATTGATGGAACATAATTTTGAGCTGCAGTACTTTAGAGAAACTCTGATATTATAATAGTCAATGAAAATGAAAATGAGCAAAAGATGAGAGTTTATAAAAAACGATGCAAGCATTGCCAAAAGTTTCAAATATATTACAAGGCTGTTTTTGGTTTAAACCATTATAACTATTTTAATCCATTTAGCTATAAAAACCTTCATAGTCCTCCAATTTTTTTTAAATGTGAAGAGCAGGAACTGAATTACAATCCCTATAACTGGTTTGAACCCCTATCTAGAGTTTTTCAGGTTGTTACCCCTGAAGATTTTTTGGCAGGAAGTCTCTTGCTCCTTGATGAAGAGGATGAAAAAAGAACATGAATATCTACTCTCTTTCTAGATATTAAGTAAACAATTGGCCTACCCAAGCTGGGCAATTCACAGTTGGAAGAGGGAAGAAGAACTCCAGAAAAAAAGCCTCTCCAACTTAATTATGAGTGGAGAAGTTACAGGACCTTGGATCTAGAAATGGAAGGAACAGCAACTGAGTCCACTGAGTCCAACCCTTTCACTTTACAGTTGAGGAAACTGAGATTCAGGGAGATTAAATAACTTACTTGCCCAAGGAAAATAAATAGTAAATACCAGAAGCATGATTCCTAGTCATCTTTCCACTATGTACCCAGTCTGTACTG
Source organism: Myrmecobius fasciatus (assembly GCA_023553655.1). NCBI lineage: Eukaryota > Metazoa > Chordata > Mammalia > Dasyuromorphia > Myrmecobiidae > Myrmecobius > Myrmecobius fasciatus. The sequence goes on along the minus strand of JAJPUD010004938.1, from coordinate 52,685 downwards.
TTTGCTCCCCTAGGAGGACAACTACAATCAATAATGATTTCCAATAGCAGTATATACCTGTCACTTCTACAAAGTCCCTTGTGTTTTCTATTTTTGCTGTGTTGAGTTTTTTTTTTTTTTTCAGTCATGTCCAACTCGCAATGACCCTATTTGGGATTTTCTTGACAGATATTAAAATTATTTTCCATTTTCTTCTTCAGATTAAATTTTTCACATGAATAAACTGAGGCAAACAGAGTTAAGTGGCTCATACAGAATCACACAACTAGCAATATCTGAAGTCAGATTTGAACTCATGAAAATGAGTCTCCCTGACTCCAGGTCCATCATCCTATCCGTGATATACCTAGAAGCCCAAGGTCTCCTATACTCCTCACCTATTTAGTGATTTCCTCAAGTCTCTTTCCAGTGAATCAATATTATTTTATTTTCTTGGCTGAGCTCTCTAACAAAAGTGTTTATACTGCCTAGTTCTTTCAAGAAGTTTAGAGTTCTCCAACTTATCAATCAGCCAAAAAGCATTTATTCAACACCTACAAGTGTCAGGCACTGTGCTAGGAAACACATCCCACTGGATTTATCCCCTAACATCCTCATTTTCTTCTTAAGGTAGGATCACCATTGATGCTCCTTTAGCTAAAGATTCTTACTTGTATTTCCTAAAGATTCTTATCAAATGATTATTGTAATCATCTGTTCATCTTAGTGACTGAGTTCAGGATTTTCTAAGATTTTCCAACTTCACCCCCCAGGCCACAAGGGACACAAGATATAAATAAGTTCCCAGGTATGTCCCTGATTTCTTCAGGAAACTACACAAACTAAATTCTCATAATAATCTTGGTTTAACCATATTTTTATTTGGGCCTTGAGCAAATTACAGGAGCATAATTGAGTAACTACATCTGAGACTGGATCTCTAAAAAAACAGATTTCTCAAGAAGTCATAAGATGAGAATATGATACTCAGTAGAAACTAAAATTTGGTGGGTAAGATAATGTGCAATAGTGACCAAGTTCAGCATCTTGACAGGAGAGAAAAATGTCACAAAATCCATCAGCCAACCATTCTATTTCTGACAAGATGACATAAGCTAAAAATGAACTCAAAATTACCACTGGCAAATGAGTAAAATAATAGAATTATGTACATTATCCCAGTTAATCCTTACAATAGCTGAGGGAAGTAGAGGCTATGATTATCCTTATTCTACAGATGAGTAAATTGAAGTAGAGTTACTTAATCCCTATCCACATCAGTTCTTCATCTGTAAAATGGGCTGGAGAAGGACATGGCAAACCATTCCAGTATTTTTGCCAAGAAAATCCCAAGGAAAATAGTCCATGGACCACATATAGTGGGGCATGTTTGAATGACTTAACAACAACACAACTGAAGTAGACAAATTAAGTTACTTGCCCAGATCTTACTGATTCTAGCTTCACTATTCTATCCACTTCAATATTTAGATGCCTCTATTGTCTCTGATTTCATCAGTGTGAGTGATTCAAAATGACGTAAAGCATTAAGTTCATAGGATCATGGACTTGAGGTAAAAGGGATTTTATTCTCTCCATGAATGAGTAAATATGTTTCAGTTGTAGGTCAATAGTGGCAGACATGGGACATCCACATAACCTATTGCCTAAGGGATATTTCTAAAGTACAGGTCTAATTATATTGTTAATTGTTATATTATATATGTCATATCATAAATTATATTCATTATATAACATTATACCTGGTTTTTTATAAACTTCTATTAAACCTCTCTGATCAAACCCAAACTCATTTAGTAGGCACTTAAAGCCCTTTATAACCTAGCTATCACCTGCCTTTCTAGACTTATTAAAATGACTCCCTTTACCAAACTCTTCAGTTTAGCCAAAATGGCTTTCTGGTTATTGCTTAAACCTAACCATCCCCCATCTCCATTCTGCCATGTTCTCCAAGCCTAGAATATATTTCCTCTCCCTCTCCACCTCTTAAAATCTCTGGGGTTTTTTCAAAGCTTAGCTCATCTACCACTATCTTTAGGATATTTTCAGGATCCCTTAATTACTGTGTCCCTTTCCATATACACACAATAAAATATACCTTTTATCTATCTTCTACATATACTTATATATATATATATATGTACATATATATATATATGTTGTCTTCTCTGATATAACAGAATTCTTAAGTAGGAATTATTTCATTAATTGTTTGTTTTTACTTTGTATTCTCAGCATCTGTTCCATAATAATGACTTGCTGATTGAGAGTTAAGTCTCAGGGAACTGCTTGAAGCACATAGAGATTGTGACTAGCAAGAGTCAAAATATTTAAACCCATGTGTCCCTGATTCAGTACTCTATTCACTTTGTCACATTGCCTCTACTAGACTGTTGTATGTTATTGCAAACAATTAAGAAAAAACAAAATTGAAGAAAAAGGAAAACTTGCTTATAGACTAGAAACAGGCTTGAAATAATGAGCTTTTTTCAGCAAAGAGAAGAAAAAAAATCTCATTCTAAAACCATTCTAGTTTATTTTTTTTACATATGAACTTTTTTTACATCTGAGTTTTACATATATTTTTCCATATGTTTTCCATATGAATAAGCTGAAGCTCAAAGAGATTGACTGACTTACTCATGGCCACACAACTAGTATTAAAGATGGCACTTGAAACAAGGTCTTCCTGTCTCCAAGTTCAGCCATGTATTCACTAGTAATCCAGACTCTATTTGGAGAATGGAAGTCAACCAACAGGCAAAGAAAACCTGGGATTAGTGATGTTTAAGGTGACTTTCAGCCATAGTCATGGATTCTTCATCTGGGACCTATGAATTTGCTTTTCAGAATATATTTTCTTAATTCTATTTCTGCAGAACTGTTTTCCTTTGTAATTTTGTGAACTGTATTTTGTAAATTTAAAACATTATTCTGAAAAGGGGTCCCCACTCTTCATTAATCTGTCAAAGGGATCTGTTTGCCACTATATAACACTACTCCCTCTCCTAAAAAAGCAACTCTGCCAGCCAATGGGATGGAAAATAATTTAAACAAGATTTAGCCGAGATAAAGCATGATGGATCCAGAAAATCATGGACAGGGTGATCATTGATATAAGGACTTTTCAGTGTCTAAATTCCCTCCATCAATGCATATTAGAAGCTCATCCATAACTTTGTCTCAGAGAGAATTGCTTGGGACACTGGGGATTGACATATCTTGTTCCTAGTCATACGTCCAACAAGTATAAGAGGGCAAATTTCAGTTAGACATAAAGTCAACCCTCTATGCTAATCTTCCTCCTACTTGTACTTTTACAGAGCACTTTTGCCATTAAAAGGTCAGAATATGATATATATTATACAGAGAGGACTCATCAATCAACAAGCATTTATTAAGGGACCTGTGACACAAAGATAAAAGCTAGATATTCTCTACCCTCAAGACACTTGTATTCTATTGATATCTCCTCATTAATTTTTTGCTCATTTATTTCAATTGTGTCCAATTCTCCATTACCCTTTTTGGGGTTGTCTTGACAAATACTAAAATTGTTTACCATTTCTCTCTTCAGCTCTTTTTACAGATGGGAAAACTGAGGAAAACAATGTTAAGTGACTTACTCAGTGTCACACAACAGATCTGAACTCAAATCAAGCCCACTACACTACTTAGCTGCCCAATATCAATTTACAGTAATTTTTTTAATTTGATTTATTTAAATTTAATTTGATTTAACTTATCAATTTAATTAACAGAGATAGAAATGTTCAATATTTCCAAAGTACAGAAGACACATAACTTTTAAAATAACTATGAAATTTAAATGAGTCTTTCTAGCCACTAAATAAAAGCTGACCACTTTTTTTTTCTTTTTTGCTTAACTGGAAGAATTTTGATGTTTCTTTAAAATTCATTCATTTGAGTTGGACGAATTTTGATTTTGAACAATTCACATATTAAGTCCTTGAGTCAACCCAATCCCAGCCACAACACGTGGGACTGTCAGTGCTTGCTCAATTTATAAAAACACCCATCAGTCTAAAAATATCAGTCTAGCACCTGCCACCAACACTGGATATATGTGACCACATATCCAACTGTCAGATATGTAGCCTTAAGAAGGAAGGTATATATTTTTATATGTAAAAAGAAGTACCTATGAATGATGCAGCTGGAGGAGACCAGAACAAGACTCTTCTCTGAATTAATCTTCCATGATATGAGTTGTCCTAAAGGAATAAAGACAATCTATGAGCAACTCTAAGTCATGCATTTTCAGCACTCTGTGTATGGTTCATCAACAGGTAAGGAAGGATTAAAAAGGTGTTAAAGATTCACCTGCTAGGAGAAAACCTTTTAGCCAAGCTGTTTCTTTTTCAGATGGACATTGTATTTTGATTTACCTTGTCTTCTTCATCCCTAACAGCCCCACGTTTGAATTTCATGGAAAAAACCATTTTTTCCAAATTTAAGAAGAAATCATTCATTTTGAAACGTTCTCTTGTCCAGGACTCAGCCCCTCAAGAGACAATGCTCAGTAGGCCAACTTGGCCCACTCTAATTGTTTTTAATGCTACTCTGAGCCTTTATTCCCCAACTCCAAAGAGAACTACACAGAGGGCAGGACAGATAGAGAAGGAAGGCTTAATTGAAATCCAATATCCACAGCATTTCCTTTTTAACTAGCAACAGTAAAGCAATCTATTATCTTCACCTGACGCAACCAAAGGGGCCTGGCGCTGCCCCATGAATACCAATCCCACAGTAGGAAAATAGAGACACACATGAGTTTCTTAGGTGGGAACTGACCTTTATCAGTTGACACCAGGAGCCATTTACAGGGTTTTAATTACCAGTCAATATCTCTCTCCGATGAACACATAAATGATAACCACTGCTAGTGGAAATAAATAAGTAAAGAAACCCAAAGTCCTAACAGACAGCCCAGCTGGTTGAAAAGGTACAAAGTCTTTCCTGGAGCAAAGGGGATGATTTTTAAAAAGGCAAAATGCCAGTCATGAGATCCTAGTCGACTATTGGCAAAATCCTGACGGCAGCAATCCAGTCCATCGATCAACAAAGCAAAGAGCTGACAGAGAGACCAAATGAAAGGCTTGAAGGACTCTGCATTTTGCAAGCTTTTGTGATGAAATTGTGCTGCCCAAAGGGATTCAGGCTCAGCATTGTTCTGAGGGAAATTCTAGGATTGGTTTCCAGTGCCTACCATCCTCATTGAATTGGATTTAATAATTCGGAGTCCTCTCTAAGCTTATAAAAAAATTACAAAGACTTATCCAAAATAGAAGAAATTCTCTGTTATTCACTAACTTTGACCACTTCACTAATCCCTGGAGAGAGAATTTTCTTCAAATCTTTATTTTTTTAAATTTAAATCTCACATAGCATAATGGAAGAATTTTAATTTGGATATACTTATGTCAGATGAGTTGATGAGTAGATTATATTTTCATCTCTTTACAGATCGTTGCCACTTATTTCAGGTAGCTGTTTTTAATTATTTCAGTTCAAAAACTAGTGGAGAAATAAAAATCTCCCTGTTAGTACTAATTGGCCTCCCATTATAAAAAAGGAAAAAAAATTGCATAACCTAGTGGATGAGATAACAAGTAATTGGTGCAGTTCTTCATAGGAAACAATTCTGAGCCAACGCTCAATTATGCAGCAGTGAGCTGGATGATGGTTAATTTATTAATGGACTTGGTGCAGCCTATAATGGCATTATTGATAGAGAAGCCTATTTTGCCTGTGTAACTAATCAGAGTTCTGGAGGAGGAGGCAGGAGGAAAAACTGTTTTTTGAAAACAAGCTATTCTTTATAAAATTTGTTTCAATGCAAAAATGTAAAAGGTTGAACATGAAATAGGAATATATAGTGGGGAAGAATGATTGTTTCTGGAATCAGGGGACCTAAATTCAACTTCCTGCTCTATTACTTCAGCAAGTCAATCCACCATTCTAAACCTCAAGTCCTCACATGAAAAATAAAAGTAACAGCTAATAATGATAGCTGATACTTATCCAATACTCACTATGTGCCGGGTACTATGCTAAAGACTTTACAAATATTATCTCATTTTATCCATTATTATTCTTGAGAGGTATTATTATGATTCCCATTTTACAGATGAGGAACCTGAGGCAAACAGATTTTTTTTTAAATGACTTGCCCAGGAACACAATTTTGTTGTTGAGTCATTTCAGTCATGACCTTTCTTTTGATTCCATTTGGGATTTCCTTGTCAAAGATACTGCAGTGGTTTGCCATTTCCTTCTCCAATTTGTTTTATAAATGAGGAAACTGAGGCAAAAAGTGACTTGCCCAGAATCATACACTAGTAAGTATCTGAGGTGACATTTGAACTCAGGTCTTCCCAATTTCAGGTGATATATTCATTGTACCATCTTACTGAGAAGATTGATTTGGATAATTCCTATGATCCAAAAAGCAATAGAGGATTCATCTATTATTTGTCTTCTCAATGGGAGAAGTGGGAAAGGGAGACAGGGAAAAATTAAGTCAAAATTTTATAAGTGATTGTTAAAAGTTTAAAAAATATTTGAAAAATATTTAATGTAAGATATATTTTAAAAAATAAAATAAAAATAAAAAGTAGGAAAGGGTCCAACCTCACCCTCTTGCTTTATAAATGAGGAAACTTCACCACCAAAAGTTTGTAGGACTTTGGACCAAATCAGACAGGTAGTAAATAACAAAAGTGGCATTCAAACAAAAATTCTCTGATTGCAAACAGGCATTATACCTTGCTTTCTCTCTAATCTGAGATTCTAATAGAAGGACAGGAAATCAGATAATACTAGGATTTGAGAGTGTGAAGAAAAACCAGTGGCCATCTGGCCCTCCCCACACGTGAAGGGAATCCTCATACCCAACAAGAGATTATCTGGATATTTTGAAGACCTCCAAAGAGGGAGATCCCACCATTTCCCAATGCAGCCAATTCCATTTTTGGTTTCCCCTTTTGAATACTAATCCAACACGTGAAACAGAGAGATACACGTGCATTTCACGAGTGGGAATTGATCTTTATCAATTGGCACTAGGAGCTATTTACAAGGTCTTAATTGACATCTCTCTAATGAACACAAATAAAAAATGATAAAATTTGGCTGTGAAAAATTTTTCTTGCCATCAAATATTACCTTTTGCAACACCCACCTATTGCTCTTTTTGCACATATTGGTTAAGAGAACAAATTGAATCTCTTCCCAAAAGGCAGCCCTTAAAATACTTGAAGACAGTTATCAAGTGCCCCCTCAGTTTTCTCTTCTATAGGCTAAAATATACCCATTTCCTTCAGGTGGTCCTCATACATCATTGATTCTAGGCCCTTTGCCATGATGATTACCCTTCTCTGGCACTTAACTACTTATCCTTCACCAATAGTGGTACCCAGAATTGAACACATCACTACTCTAGATGCCTATCACCTCAAATTATGACTCCCATTATGGTATCCACATACAACCAATATTGTAGAGCACCTTTACCTGCCAATATACAGCTAGGGGAAATGTTACTATTTTTCAAAGAAGATATACTGTTATGAGGAGTTCAGAATTCGAGCCAGAGATGACAACTTAGTGGAAATCAAAGTGATTGACTTTGTTGACCAACCACTTCCTTTTCCTATTAACTTTCCAACTCTAAGGCAAAATGGTGTGTTTGTTTTTGAAATGGAACAAAGCACTGAGCAGATTCTTATTACTTGTTTCTGAAAGGTCATTTTTATTGACCTCACCACTGGGGAAAAAACAGTATAAAGTCTAATGGCTCTGAAAGGTTTCATATCCATGATGGGAACAAGAAACATGAGGATGAATTTAATTCAAAATTGAGTGAATGATCATGGACTTGTACATCAAAGGAGACAGGTAGAAATGTATCTACATAGTTTGTTGGATTTTTGTTTGTTTTTGCATAGTCTAGGCTTAAATTTATGGTATTTGAGTTGAATTTCAATCATAATATTGCTATGGGTACTGCTCTACTAATGGTTAAGTTTCCTCATCGATCATTCCAATAACAATAAATGCTTACTAACGGATTGATTAATGGGGATACCCAATTACAAATAAAATAAATAGAAGAAAGAAAGAAAGAAAGAAAGAAAGAAAGAAAGAAAGAAAGAAAG
>JAJPUD010004938.1:30049-41316 GCA_023553655.1 Myrmecobius fasciatus | reverse complement strand
TATATATATTTATACATATATCTGAAAAATCAGCTCAAAATGGGAAAAAATGAGAAAGAAAGCAAAATGCAAGCAAATACCAACAAAAAGTAAAAATGTTATGTTTGATTCTCTCTCTGGGTGTAGATGGCTCTCTTCATCACAGGATCATTGAAATTGGCATCAATCACCTCATTGTTGAAGAGAGCCATTGTTGAAGAGAGCCATCAGAATTGATCATCACATAGTCTTCTTGTTGCCGTGTACAATGATCTCCTGGTTCTTTTGATTTCACTCAACATCAGTTCATGCAAGTCTCTCCAATCCTCTCTGAAATCCTCCTGTTGGTCATTTCTTACAGAACAATAATATTCCATAACATTCATATACCATAATTTGTTCAGCCATTCTCCGATTAATAGGCATCCATTCATTTTCCAGTTTCTTGCCACTACAAAAAGGGCTGCCACAAACATTTTTGCACATGTGGGTCCCTTTCCCTCCTCTTTGGGATAGGCCCAATAGAAACACTGCTGGGTCAAAGGTTATACACAGTTTGATAACTTTTTGTGCAAGTTGCTCTCCAGAATGGTTGGTTGAATCCATTCACAACTCCACCAATAATGTATCAGTGTCCCAGTTTTCCCACATCCCCTCCAACATTCGTCATTATCTTTTCTTGTTATCTTAGCCAATCTGAGAGGTGTATAGTGATATCTCATAGCTGTCTTAATTTGCATTTCTCTGATCAACAGTGATTTAAAGCACCTTATAATATGACTAGAAATGGTTTTAATTTCTTCAACTGAAAATTGTCTGTTCATATCTTTTGACCATTTATCAATTGGAGAATGGCTTGATTTCTTATAAAATTGAGACAAGAAATGTCTGCATTAGTTTTGTTTGTACAAAACCTTTTTAACTACATATAACCAAAGCTATCTATTTGGTATTCAATAATGGGCTCCAATTCTTCTTTGGTCACAAATTCCTTCCTTCTCCACTGATTTGTGAGATAAACTGTCATATGTTCTTCTAATTTGCTTATAATGTCACTCTTTATGTCTAAATCATGAACAGATGTTGACTTATCTTGGTATGTGGTGTTAAGTGTGGGTCAATGTTTAGTTTCTTCCACACTAGTTTCCAATTTTCCCAGCAGTTTTTGTCAAATAGTGAGTTCTTATCCCAAAAGCTGGGGGTCTTAGGGTTTGTCAAACACTAGATTGCTACAGTTATTGATTATTTTGTCCTGTGTTCCTAACATATTCCATTGACCGACTATTTCTTAGCCAGTATCAAATGTTTTTGCTGACTGTTGCTTTATAATATAGTTTTAGGTCTGGCACAATTTGGCCACCTTCATTTGCTTTTTTTTTTATTAATTCCCTTGAAATTCTTTTTTTTTCAGATGAACTATATTATTATTTCTTCTAGGTCCATAAAATAAATTCTTAGGAGTTTGATTTATATGGCACTAAATAAGTAGATTAATTTAGATAGTATTGTCATTTTTATTTTATTTGCTCAACCTACCCATGAGCAATTGATATTTTTCCAACTTATTAGATCTGACTTTATTTGTGTGGAAAGTGTCTTGTAGTTTTGTTCATGTAGTTCCTGACTTTCCCTTGGCAGATTGATTCCCAAATATTTTATAGTATCAACAGTTATTTTGAATGGAATTTCTTTTTATATCTCTTGCTGCTGAACTTTGTTGGCAATATATGAAAATGCTGATGATGTATGTGGATTTATTTTATATTCTGCAATTTTGCTAAAGTTGTGAATTGTTTCTAGTAGTTTTTTAGTTGATTTTCTAGTACTCTCTAAGTAGACTATCATATCATCTGCAAAGAATAGTAATTTGTTTTTTTATATACCCTTAATTCCTTTAATCTCTGTTTCTCTTGTTATTGACAAAGCTAACATTTCTAATACATTATTGAATAGTAATGGTGATAGTGGGCAACCTTGTTTCATTCCTGATCTTATTGGGAATGGTTCTAGTAGATGCTACTGATCATTGTAAGGAAAAGTTCATTTATTCCTATACTTTGTAGTATAGGAATAGATACTGGATTTTATCAAGTGCTTTTTCTGCATCTATTGAGATAATCATATTTTTGTTAGTTTGGTTATTGATATAGATCAATTTGTCTTGCAGGAAGATTGCCTGATAGAAAGTAGAGTGGAAAAAAAGTTGGAACAATAGGTTAATTTCCAGCTGAATTTCCTTTCTATAACAAAATTCTCTGGACAGCTTATGCTAACGTAACAGTGCCCTTGCTGGTGCTTTCATCACCTCTTAATTTAGTATCATCTGTAGATTTCATTAATTTATTGTTGACTGACTCCTGGAGGTTATTAATGAAGATATTAAATAAGACAGAAAGCAATGTCAGTCCCTGGTCACTTCAGTAGAATGACTAATCAGGAAGCAAAGCTGGAATTTGTTTTTGAAAGACACTTTCCTATATATTTAAACAAGAGTATGTTTTGCAAACCACAAGCTGAGTAAAATAGCAATGTCAGTGTAAGGACAGAACCAATAACCAATGGGTCTCTACATGGGTCTGAATACCTCAGTAGACATAACATGACTAATGCAAATCCCTTTAGGTTGTTCTTCTTTCGGGACCCTCCTTAGGTTGGACAACTCTATTCATATAAGCATAGATCTTAAATTGGAAGGGTCCTTGGAGTTCATATAGTCCAACCCACTCAGGAGGAGATGGAGGTTTATGAGTCATTTAATAGTCAGAGGAGGCAAGTGACTCATCCAATCGTCAGAGGCAAGATTTGAACCCAATTGCTCTGAATCAAAAGTAAATGCTCTTTCCACATTCCATGAGTTCCATGAAGAATCAAGGGTATTTTGTGAGACTGAGGTCATTGGAATTGACTATCAATGAGCCAGGTGAGCTCTGTCAGAGTTGCAATGATTTTTAGAGACGTAGCTTAATTATCATGGTAGCATAGGTTGAAAGGGGAGTCATAAGACTATAAATTTAAAATCATCACTGCCTTAGAATTTAGGTAGAAAGGAATCTCTATAGTCATCTACTTCAGTCCTCTTATTTTATAAATGAGGAAACTAATCCAGAGAGATGAAATAATTTATCAAAAATTATACCAAAAAAGTTGAAATTGAACCCAGGTCCTATGAATTCTAAATTCAATGTCTTTCCATTCTACTATGTTGCCACCCATGCCAATATTGAATAAGCTATCCCCTGTCCAGGTAAGAGTAAGATCTATATTTAGAAATGATAGACTTTTGCCTTTTCAACAAAGGTGTTATATAGAATTTGGAAATCTCATATTTATGCTATAATATATACATCGTTTTAAGATGGATAAAAAAAGATTGGAATAAGAAGCATCAGTCTTGGGGTTACAAAATCATAGGATCATATACTCCTCCATTCCTAGAAGAGATCTCAAAGGCTATCAAGTGCACACATCCTCCATCTTATAAATGGGGACTATCTATTCAAAGTTCAAAGGGCTAGTAAGTAGAGTGCCAAGATTTAAACCAAATTCAGAACTCTCTATTTTATGTTGATGTCACACTATTTTCAAGTACCAACTCAGAAAGTTCCCTCAAGTATTTGAATGTAAAAGAAGAATTAGACTTCTTCCACTCATTCTCAAAAGGCAGAACTGAGAAAAGGGGTTAGAAGCTGCAGGGAGACAAATTTGAACTTGATATAACTAATAATACAGCCATTCCAAATTATGATGGGCTACCTTGAGAAATAGTGGGTTTTCCTTCAGTAAAAATTCACAGAAACAGATTCAGAGTTAAAGGAGCCCTTAATGACAATAAAAATCCAATGATTATATCAATAGACGTAGACAATGCTCTTGATAGATGACAACATTCATTCCTATTAAACACTAGAAAGCACAGGAATAAATGGAGCTTTCCTTAAAATATGTAGTGATTTTCTAAATGCATCATCAAGCATTATCTGGAATTGTTTGTCCTTCATTTTTGAAAAGGATAATGGGGATAAGCTAGAAGCCTCCCCAAAAAGATCAGAAGTGAAGCAAGGATTCCCATCATTACCACTATTGTTCAATATTGTATTAAAACGGTAAGCTATAGAAATAATAAAAGAAAAAGAAATTGAAGAAATTAGAATAAGCAATAAGGAAACAAAACTATCACTTTGCAAATGATATGGTATACTTAAAGAATACTTCAAAAGCCACTGAAAACTAGATGAAATAACTAACTTCAGCCAAGTTGCAGGATATAAAATAAATCCACATAAATCATCAGAATTTCTTTATATTACATAGTAAAGCAAGAAGACATAGAAAGACATGCAGAAACTATAAAATGCTTGGGAATCTACCTCTCAAGACAAACTTATTATGTGACTACAATTATAAAACATTTTTCACACAAAATATGATCCAAACAATTAGAAAAATATTAACTTCTCATAGGTAGAGCAAATCATTATAATAAAAATGACAATTCTACCTAAATTAACTTATTCATTCAGTACCATACCAAAACTCCATTTTATACCATATTATAGAGCTACAAAAATAACCACAAAAATCATCTGGAAGAACAAAAGGTGAAGCTAGATAGCCTAACAGTAATATCAGATCTCAAACTATATTGCAAAATGGAATATGAAAACAATCTAGTATTGGAATATATTAGATATACTATAAACATAAATAAATGATCATAGCAATCAAGTTTTTAATAAACCCAAAGCTTTTGGGACAAGAACTCACTATTTAACAAAAATGGCTGGGAAAATTAGGAAGCAGTTTGGCAGAAACTAGGTACAGACCAACACAACACCATATACCTTCAAGATAAGGTGAAACTAAGTATATGATTTCTAAAATATATAGAGAATTAACTCAAATTTTTAAGAATACAAGCCTTTTTCCAAATGATCAAAGGATAGGAATAGACAATTTTCAGATGAAGATATTAAAATCATTTCTAATTTTATGAAAAAAATGCTCTAAATCACTATTGATTAGAGAAATACAAATTAAGACAACTCTGAGATACTACTACACACCTCTCAGATTGGCTGATAGGAAACGATAATGACAAATGTTGGAGGGGATGTGGGAAAACTGGGACACTGATACAATGTTGGTGGAGTTGTGAACTGATCCAATCATTCTGGAGAGCAATTTGGAATTATGCCCAAAGGGCTATCAAGCTGTAGCAGTAAATCTACTAGGTCTGTATTTCACGGTATCATAAAAAATAGAGAAGGACCCACATGTGCAAAAATATTTGTGGCAGCCCTTTTTGTAGTGGCAAGAAATTGGAAACTGAATGGATGCCCATCAGTTTGAGAATGGCCGAATAAGTTGTGGTATATGAATGTTATGGAATATTATTGTTCTGTAAGAAATGACCAGCAGGACAATTTCAGAAAGATCTAGAGTGATTTACATGAACTGATGCTGAGTGAAGTGAATAGAACCAACAGAACATTATACACTGCAATAACAAGATTATGTGATGACCAACTCTGATAGACTTGACTCTTTTCAATAATGAGGTGATTCAGATCAATTCCAATAGACTTGTGATGGAGAGAGTCATCTGCGCCCAGAGAGAGGACTGTGGAGAATGAATGAGAATTAAAAATAATAATTTAAAATTTTTTGCTGTTGTTTGTTTTCTTGTTCTTTTTTTTTCCTTTTTGATCTGATATTTTGTGTATCATGATAAATGTGGAAATATATTTAGAAGAATTGCACATGTTTAACCTATACTTTATTACTTGCTGTCTAAGGGAGAGGAGAGGGAGGGAGGAAGAGAGAAAAATTTGGAACAAATGGGTTTTGCAAGGGTAAATACTGAAATATCTTTGCATATATTTTGAAAAAATAAAAAATTATTATAAATATAGGTACATGATTGAGAAATAAAGGATGATGTCATAAGCAGATTAGGGGAGCAGAAAAATTTTTACTTGGCAGATCTATAGATGAGGGAAGATTTATGACCAAAAAAGAGATAACAAACACCATGGGATATAAAATGGATAGTTTTGATTATGTTAAATTTAAAAGGTTTTGCACAAAGCCAATGCAGTCATATTAGAAGGAAAATAGAAAAATGGGGGGGGAGGATTTAAAGAAAGTTTCTTTGCTAATGGCCTAATTTCTCAAATATATAGAAAAAAAGTATATATGAATGTAAATCACTGACTCTTCAGCAATGGGGTGATTCAAAGTAATTTTAATAGACTTGATGGAAAGTGCCATCTGCATTCAGAACAAGAACTATGGAAACTGAATATGGATTGTATTTTGACTTTTTTATTGCTGTTTGTTTGCTTGGGTTTTTTTGTGTTTTTCTCCTTTTGATTTGATTTTTCTTAATCACTACGATGAATATGGAAATAAATTTAGAAGAATTACACATGTTTAAACCATATCATATAGCTTGCTGTCATGGGGAGGGGGTGGAGAGGAAGAGAGGGAGAAAAATTTGCAATACAAGGTTTTGGAAAGATGAACGTTAAAATTATCTTTGCATATATTTGGAAAATAAAATACTATATAAAAAGAATAAAAGTCATTCCTAAATTGACAAATGATCAAAGGACATTAACAATTTCTTATTTGCATGTTTCAGCAGAAGAAGTCAAAGCGATCTATAGTCATGGAAAAATTCTCTAAATAACTAGATATTTAATTTTATTTAATTAGATAAAAGCAAATTAAAATAACTCTGAGGTATTACCTTATATTTGTCAGTTTGGCTAATATAAGAAAGTGAAAATGATATATATTGAAGGGGACTTGGGAAAACTGTGATACTAAAGAACTGTTCATAGTGTAGTGAATTAATCTAACCATTTTGAAGAACAATTTGGAATTATACCCAAAAGGCTAGAAATTGTGCATGTCTTTTGACCCAGCAATATCATTACTAGGTCTATATCCCAAAGAGATCATAGAAAAAGAAAAAGGACCTAGGTGTATAAAAATATTTATTGCAGCTTTTTTGTGATAGTAGAGAATTGGAAATTGGGGAGATGATGTCCATCAAATTTGAAATAACTGAAGAAGTTGTGGAATATAATTGTGGTGGTGGTGTACATTTGTGCTGTGAGAAATTGTAGGCACAATGATTTCAGAAAACCTGGGAAGATTTAATGAACTAATGAAAAGTTAAGTGATCAGAACCAGGAGAACAATATTGTGCATTGATCAATTATGAGTGATTTAGCTATTCTCAGCAATACAATGATCCAAAACAAATCCAAAGGATTAGTGATGAACAATACTATCCATCTCCAAAGAAAGAACTAATAGCGTCTGCCTGCAGAGTTAAGCACATTTTTGGTGTGAATTTTCTTTTGTAACATGGCTAATATAGAAATGGCTGTCATAGTTATAATCTATATCAAATTGTTTATCTTCTCAAGGAGGGGGAAGATGAGAAAGACAGAGAGAAAATTTGGACCTAAAAATTAATAAAAAAAATGTTAAATTTTAACATGATTGGGGAAAAATTAAAAGAAGAAATAAAACGAAGAAGAGACTTTAAAAGTCTAACCTCTCCTTTTACAAATGAGGAAACTGAAACTAAAAAGGGGAAGTGAATTATTTGAAGCTACATATTGATAAATTCAGGTATTTTTTAATACCTGAATCCAATTACTGACTCATGATCTATGACATTTTCCATTGAACTATGCTACTCCAACAAAATCCCTAAGATCTCTCTCACCTCTCAGATTCTGTAAATTTGTCAATCTATAGCTTTTATTCTCAGGCCTTAGGGACTAAGAACAAAGCCAATGGGTAACTTTCTTTTTTTGCCAATTTTTATTTCTACTTTTTTAATTAAAACTTTTTATTTGCAAGACATATACATGGGTAATTTTTCAACCTTGACCCTTGCAAAGCTTTCTGTTCCAAAATTTTCCCACTTTCCCCCTACCCCCACCCCTAAATGGTAGGCAGTCTAAAACATGTAAATTATGTTAAAATACTTGACAAATCGGATATGTATATACATATTTACCCAGTTATCTTGCTGTACAAGAAAAATGGGATTAAGAACAGAAAAAAAAAAACCTGAGAAGGAAAACAAAATGCAAGCAAACATCAATAAATAGAGAGCATGAAAATGCTATGTTGTGGTCCACACTCAGATCCCATAGGCCTCTCCCTAGGTGTAGATGGCTTTCTTCATCATTGAATAAAGGGAACTGGTTTGAAACATCTCATTGTTGAAAAGAACCATGTCAATCAGAATTGATCATATAGTCTTGTTGTTGCCATGTATATTGATCTCCTGATTCTGCTCACTTCACTTGGCATCAGTTCATACAAGTCTCTCCAGGCCTCTCTGAAATCGTCCTGCTGGTTATTTCTTACAGAACAATAATAATCCATGACATTAATATACCATAATTTGTTCAGCCACTCTCCAATTGATGGGCATCCATTCAGTTTCCAGTTTCTAGCCACTACAAAAAGGGCCACCACAAACAGTTTTGTACATGTGAGTCCCTCTCCTTCCTTTAAGATTTCTTTGGGATATAAGCCCAATAGAAATACTGCTGCATCAAAGGGTATGCACAGTTTGATAACTCTTTGAGCACAGTTCCAAATTGCTCTCCAGAATGGTTGGATCCATTCACAGTTCCACCAACAATGTATTAGTGTCCCAGTGTTCCCACATTCCCTCCAACATTCATCGTTATCTTTTCCTGTCATTTTAGCCAATCTGACAGGTGTGTAGTGGTACCTCAGAGTTGTCTTAATTTGCATTTCTCTGATCAACAGTGATTTGGAGCACCTTTTCATGTGACTAGAAATAGTTTCAATTTCTTCAACTGAAAATTGTTCATACCTTTGACAATTTATTAATTAATTATTAATAATTCATTAATGAAATTAATTAAATGGCTTGAATTCTTATAAATTTGAGTCAATTCTCTATATATTTTAGAAATGAGACCTTTATCAGAAACCTTAAATATAAAGATGATTTCCCAATTTATTGTTTCCCTCCTAATCTTGTGGGTAACTGTTTCAATCTACCATTTCATGTCTATAGTTTCCTGGCACTAACTCCCACAAGAACTACAATATTCGATTGAACATAAACATTACTGACCACCAAATCAGAGTGGGAAGGGGTATCAAGGTCCACCTACTTCAAAAATATCTTCAGCAACAACTTTGATAAGTTTGCATTTAGATTTTACTAAGAGATCTTGAAAAGAGGTGAAATTGTTAATTGTCCAGTCATTTCACTCATGTCCAACTCTTTGTTGTCCTCAATCAGAGTTTTCTTGGCAGATAATGGAGCAAGTTTGTCATTTTTTTTTCTCCAGCTCATTTGACACATAAGGAAACTGAGGCAAACAGTGTTAAGTTACCTACCTAGTGTCACATGGCTAATAGGTGTCTGAGGCCAGATTTTCCTACATTCTATCCACTGTACCACTTAGTTTCCCTGAACCCACTAATCTACTCCTGTCAAATTTATGAATTCTGTTAGGAAAATTTCCCCCACATCATATACAAGTCTTTCTTTGCAACTTCCACCTACTGCCTTACAGTGGGCATAGAAATGGTGCTCAGTGTGAATTATTTCTCACAAATAACATAAGATACAAGAGAAATGTAATACTGATGGACCCATGAACTGGTCAGTCAACAGACCAGACAGTAGCTCATTGTGCTTCTGGAAGTGGGACAAAGACTGTTTAATCTGCTAGTAGATAAAGGGTTTGGGGCATCTGAGACTAGCATTCAGGGTCTTTTGTGTGGCTCTGTTCAAGATTTGCAGTAAAGGAATGCACAATATAAGAGCTACACTGGGATACTTGATTCTTAGATAGTATTTCTCTTGAAAAGAAAGAGAAATTATAAAACTTCTTTCTCTTCTTCCTCCCCCATCCCTTTCTGCTCCAACAATATTTATCTTTGATCATAGCCTTCAGTTTCTTTATCTATGAAATGATGACTTTGGCTAGATGATATCTTCCCAGCTCTAAATCTGT
The DNA here is from genome assembly GCA_023553655.1 of Myrmecobius fasciatus. Classification (NCBI taxonomy): domain Eukaryota; kingdom Metazoa; phylum Chordata; class Mammalia; order Dasyuromorphia; family Myrmecobiidae; genus Myrmecobius; species Myrmecobius fasciatus. The sequence continues at coordinate 31,303 of JAJPUD010004938.1, read as the reverse complement.
GATCCTTTGTGGCCATCTTTCCATCTTTATCATTAATTGACTCCTCCCCATGGATTGTCAATAACAATGCTTGGCAAAGGGCCTCCTCACCAATGAGACGGGAAAAGAGAAGGTCAAAGCTTGGGGGTTTGAAAGCTAGTTAATTCTCTTAGATTCTATTATCCCAGAGAGAAACATTCACGTCTGCAACTTGTCTCTGGTTGGGATAGAAGAGAATAATAGAATCTTACGGCTAGAAAGGGCCTCAGAGATCAACTAATCCAACAAGATGAATAAGCTTTTCTTTTATCCTACCAATAGACCTGCAAAATCTGATGAACACAGGACTTTTGACTTATAGATAGGCTGATGAATTGAGACATCCACGGCTGGGCAAAGAAACTCCAGAGTTTCTTGGCACATAGAAAAATAAACTTATTTCATAAACAAAGTCAATTTAATTTGAGCAGCTTTTATCACTTCTATGAATATACTAACAGTGTAGGAGTGAAACAAAAGGAGGATGAACTTCTATTCTGTTTCACTTTGAGACTTTAAACAACCGGAGGTGTTGCAATCCCCCATAGGTTGGTTGTGTTTGTTTTTTTTAATCATTTTTAATACTAATTATCTCTCATTCTCTGGAAGCTAATGTGAGAAAAACTCAGTAAAACACAAATTCTGCAAAATTATTTTCTCTTGACTACCAAGTCTTAAGTCTTTGCCTCATAATTGAATGTAAGGAAAGAACATTGGCTCTGTAATCTAACCCGGACTGAAGTCCCACCTGTGGTCTATCTGACCTCTATGACCCTACAATCACAAGTCAGCTTCTATGTGCATTAGTTTCCCCTGCTCAAAAAGGATGATGTTAAACTAGATGACCTCTAAGATCTCTTCCAGCTCTAAATCTACAATCTGAATGTCATCAGTTGCTTATTTACTTAATAACCAGTGAGAGGAGGGATTGTATATTTAGAAAAACTGGAATGGGATACTTAGATGGCATGGTGGATGAAGCAACCAAGCCAAGAGTCAGAAGGATTGAATTTAAATCTAGCCTCAGACAATTACTAGAGGTATGACCCTAAACAAGTCAGGGAAAAAGGAAGTGAGGAAAGAAAGGAGGGAAGAAAGAAAAACTGAAAAATAGGGAGGGATGGAGTAAAGAAAAAAAGAAAAACTAGGAAGGAAGGGAGGGAGGGAGGAAAGAAGGAAGGAAGGAAGAAAGGAAGGAAGAAAGGAAGGAAGAAAGGAAGGAAGGAAGGAAGGAAG
>JAJPUD010004938.1:0-25049 GCA_023553655.1 Myrmecobius fasciatus | reverse complement strand
ATGTCAAGAGGTTTTGAGTTATAGGAAAGAGGATAAGAGGGAACTTAAGAAAAATGACCTCTATTTTCTCAAGAAAAGGCAGGATTATATCCTCTGCTGAAAGAGAATCAGATAGTAGGGTGCTGTAGGAAGTTTGAAGAAAGAAGAAATGATTTGGGGACAACAACTGTGAAGGGTCAGTCAATTAAGGGATAGTAGAAAGACTGCCCATATGAGATGATGATTTGGTTTGAGATTAGATTTTTTAAAAATTGGTAACTGAGCCCATCAGCTCAGTGGTGTGATTTCCTTCAGGAATATTAAGCAGTACCTGAGGAGAGGGTGGAGAATTTTACCATTGCTACCAGGTACTAAATTTCACATGTATTGAGTCACCACAGGACAAGAGAACATGGAATGTGAACATGGCATGGCATATAGTTGACTTGGTTTAACTATATTCATCAACTGAGAAATCCATTAAATAAAGAGAAAATAAGGATGATGGTCACTGAGAGCAATGAATGCTAGAAGGCCTGGAGCTTACAATAAAGACAAGGAATAAAGGAATAAAACATAGGGAGAGGAGGAATATAGATATAGAATTCCTGATCATAGAGGTGGGACATTTGGATAATGGTGAGATGATGATAATAATAAAGCCATTTTTTATAATTATTGATCATGAAGGTGGGACTTTTGGATAATGGTGAGATGAAGATAATAGTAAATATTCACTTGATATTTAAGGTTTTATAGAGATCAGGTATATGATCATCTTTATGCATGGCTAATGTGGGTGAAAATATAAATCATGAGTGTTGAGGAGACCGACGAACTGGGAAACCCAGGATGTTTGGAAGGCCATCAACATATATATTAAATTCCCTAAGTATAATTGGAATGTTGAGGAAGATACTCAGATTATTAAATCCTTGACAAAGGATAGAGAATGTCCTGGGGGGTTGATACACAACAGCCAGCTGGGTCCAAATCAGGGAAAAAGTATAGTTGGAGTGAACAGTAAAAGAAGAGAATTTGCTAAATGATAAAGGCAAAATTGGGGTCAGATAATGGCAGTGAAATCAAAGAACAGACTTCTTCCTTCTCCTAGTCCATAGTGTTAGAGTTGTACAAAGAAATAAACAACACTGGAGAGAATTACTAGAGTTGTAGCATCATCTGGGAAGTGATGGAATCAGGTCTTCCCAAGAGTCAAAATACTAAATAAGTATAAGAAATAAAAGGCAAAATAAAATGCAGTTGGTTAAGAAGAGAATGGAGATTCTAGTAGAGGCACAAAAGAAGGATAGGGCAGACCCAAATGGAAAACTTGGAGGGAATAAGGCTGAAGTTGAGGCAGAGAATGTAGTCTTGGGTAGGAGACCAGGTACCTCTCATCTGCCAAGGAAAAACAGATACCAAAAATAAAACCTGTGAACCTTCCACAAACAAAAGAGGGGCTAGATCATAAAGGTATATAAAGATACCTATTGTTTTTTACTGTCCTAGATGAGATTAAAAGGATCTGAAAGTGATCACTGTGAATCCTGGAAATTATAGTCCTGAACAATGCTCATTTTTCTCTATTCTGAGAGAGAACTTTTTGCTGGAGTTTTGTGTGTGGACATACACAAGTTGGATGATGTGAGCTTTCTTTAAGCCCTTTCCAATTCCTAATTTGTTTCATATGTACTATGATTGATCATAACTTCTTTGTGACTCACATTTTGATTAATTACATGGAGGAAGATGACAAATGAGATTGCATTGAATGAATTCTGGGATAATATATGGCCCAGAAATAGACTAAAAGATGCACCTTCTCCAATGGTCAGAGTGACAGGGAAAAAAAAATCTTCCCCACCCCTGACTGATAATTGGGACAAAAAAAATCTCATGATGTTGGTTTTATTAATAACCATTATAAGCTCACCAAATAGCAGACAGGTGAACCCAATGACTTAGGACCAATCATCCCTAGGCTATTTAGTCATAAGTAGAATGAGTCAGGAAGCTTAGAGTTCTTTCTACAGTCCTCAGGGCAATGATAAAGCAGATGCACACACCTCCAGGGCTATCCAGTAGGAAGGGAAGTGTGGTCTTATAAGAATCTGATTTTCCCTGTGGAGAAGGAAGAACTGGAGATCATTACTGAATACAAAGTAGATAATTTTGATTATATTAAGTTAAAAAGTTTTTGTAAAAACAAAACGAATGAAGATATTAGAAGGGAAACAATAAACTGGGAAAACATTTTTTACATTCAAGGGTTCTCATAAAGGCCTCATTTCTAAAATATATAGAGAATTGACTCAAATTTATAAAAATTCAAGCCATTCTCCAATTGATAAATGGTCAAAAAATATGAACGACAATTTTCAGATACTGAAATTAAAACTATTTCCAGTCATATGAAAAGGAGCTCCAAATCACTATTGATCAGAGAAATACAAATTAAGACAACTCTGAGGTACCACTACACACTTCTCAGATTGGCTAAGATGACAAGGAAAAATAATGATGAATGTTGGAGGGGATGTGGGAAAACTGGGACACTGATACATTGTTGGTGGAACTGTGAATGGATACAGCCATTCTGGAGAGCAATTTAGAACTATGCCCCAAGGGCTAGCAAACTTTGATCCAACAGTGTTTCTACTGGGCCTATATCCCAAAGAGATCTTAAAGGAAGGAAAGGGAACCACATGTGCAAGAATGTTTGTGGCAGCCCTTTTTATAGTGGCTAGAAACCGGAAACTGAATGGATGCCCATTAGTTGGAGAATGGATGAATAAATTATGGTATATGAATGTTATGGAATATTATTGTTCTTTAAGAAATGACCAGTAGGATGATTTCAGAGAGGCCTGGAGCGACTTGCATGAACTGATGCTGAGTGAAATGAGCAGAACCAGGAGATCATTATACAAGGCAACAACAATATTATACAATGATCAATTCTGATGGACATGGTTCTTTTCAACAATGAGGTGATTCAAACCAGTTCCAATTTTTCAGTGATGAAAAAAGCCATCTACACTTGGGGAGCAGCCTGTGGGATCTGAGTGTGAACCACAACATAGCATTTTCATTCGTTTTGTTGTGGTTTGCTTTAATTTTTTTTCTTTCTCATTTTTTTTTCCTTTTTGATCTGATTTTTCTTATGCAGCAAGATAATTGTATAAATATGTATGCTTATATTGGACTTAACATATATTTTACCATATTTGACATATATTGGATTATATGCCATCTAGGAAAGGGGATGGGAGGAAAAGGGGAAAAATTGGAATGCAAGGTTTTTTCAAGGGGCAATGTGGAAAAATGATCCTTGCATATATTTTGAAAATTAAAAAAACTTCAATAAAAATATAAATTTAAAATAAAAAAAATTTAAAAGAATCTGATTTGACTAACTTCTATAAAAAGTTCTTCTGGGTAACTCCAATTATTAACATTGCTACCCCACCCCATTCCAGGGGATGAAACACTAAGGCAGAAGTTAGGAAGATCTGAATTCAAATCCAGACTCAGACACATACTAGTTGTGCGATCATAAATAAATAAGTTTCCTCATTTGTAAAATAAGCTAGAGATAAAATAGCTCACCACTCCAGTACCTTTGCTGAGAAAACCCTAAATAGGGTCACTCAGAGTTGGATATGACAATGTCTGAACAAAAACACCACCACCACTCCCCTCATTTATATCTGCTTTTTGTGTGTGTATATGTTTGTGTATTTGTATTTATCTGAATACACCTCAGGAGTATCTAAATGGCACAGTAGACAGAACTCTGGGTCTTGAGTCAGGAAGAGCTGAATTCATACTTGGTCTCAGATACTTATTAATTATGTGACCTCAGAACTTTGCAATCTATATTTGACTCAGTTTCCTCATATGTCAAATCTAAATAATAGCATCTACCTCTCAGGGTTGTTGTAAAGATCAGCTGAGCTAATATTTACAAAGTGTTCATCACAGTGCCTGGCACATAGCATATAAAAATGGTGATTTGTTGTTTCTTTTTTGTCACTGATGTCATTTGTTGCTATTTCTCCAGTGCAGGCTGCAAGCTCCTTGAGGGCAAAGAATTTTTCATTTTGGTCCTGATATCCCTGACACATATTACTGAACATGGAACATTTAAGACTCCTAAAAGAAACTTGTTGAATGGATTTGAATTAAATCAATAAAAGGAATGACCTTTTACTTCCATATAGAAGATAATATGGGAGGGCAGCATTAGACAGCCCTCCGGGTTCATGGAAATTATATTTCTCAGAGAGATGATGCCATATATCTTTTGAGAAACATCTTCTGGTGTTGCTATTAAGCACATTCTGTAGACTCCAGGATGGCATGGACACAACCATTTTTGAACTGGTATGGGGGCAATTATTTTCCATCTTAATTTTTGTTTATTTTATACCCACACATGAGAAATGAGCCATACATTTTTTTCATAATGGGCATGATTGTTTGATTTACTATCACTTGATGGAGACTCCTGCTTAATTTCTTTTTTTTTGGTGAATTGTATTCAGTTATTATGGCTACAGGCACTATACAAATCACCCCATAAATTGCTTTCATAACTGAAACCCCGGAGGGGAATTCAGCAAAGGTAGTCAGAATGTAATTATCCAACTGGAAGTTAGCCAAGACTCTGGAAATGAAATCTGGACACTTGTAAAAGAGGCCATTGGATAGTTTATCACCTCAACTGGTTAGAAAGTCATGCAATATTCCCTCAATAATAGTGGGACATCACTCCACCAGGAAAGGTACCTTCTCTAGAAGCCTTTATTTGGGGTAGATTTTCTTCTATGTGATTACAGCAACATGACACTTAAAGACATGTAACTTGCACACAAGGTTTTAAAAATTAGTAGTTGAGGTAGATGGATTTAGCCAGAACTTTTCCTTGAATTATTCTTTGTCACATGTCATTAGGAAAATAGGATCGTTACCTTAGATCATAAAGGGATTTTAGAAATCATGGAGTCTAAAATCCTCCTCCCCATTATGCAGATGAGTAAAATTGAGGCATAAAGATGTTTTTTTGTTAAGATGAACATACCATATTGGGTTTTTTATTTTTCATTTTTTTATTTGCAAAACATATGTATGGGTAATTCTTCAACATTAACCCTTACAAAGCTTTCTGTTACAAGTTTTTCCAAGGCATAAAGATGTTAAATGACTTAATTAAAAGTCACAAAGCTAAGAAGTGTCTGAGGCAGGATTTGAACCTGGATCAAAGCCTAGACACTGCAGCATGCCTTATTAGACCTACTTGCTACATCTGTCATCTCATTTCATTTTCTCTTTCACTACTGCTCAAAATGGTGATATGGCAATAGTAGAAATAAAATAGCACTTGAATGTCAAGAAAACTGGACCCAAACCCTTCCACCAACAATTACTAGCCTTTTTGAGCAAATTGCTGCAACTCTTGGAACCTTAGTTTACTCATCAGTAAAATGGAAATAACATTTGTGCTACCTACTGAGTTGTTATTATTTTTTGGTAGCATAGGGTGGGAAGGAGGATATGGACCTGTGATTTCAGGGAGCACCTGCTGAGGAAATTTTCTACCAGTTCAATGACTGGATAAGCACTTGTTGGGTTTTTGGGAATGGAGAAGCATATTTCAGATACCATTTGGATCTCATGGATGCTTTGGTGCCTTCTAAATCTAGAGTATGATTCTAAGATAAATTCTACTCTGAGGGATATCAAGCTTTTCCACACTCAATTATGAAGTCAGAAATGCATTTGTAACAAGGTTTTCTTGTCAGGACTCTTTCTGAAGATAGTAGATAACGTTCTGGGCCATGATATTATGCATTAGTTGGAACAAGGATCAATAGGTTCTGATTTTTCTTTTGTACCCTCTGTCCAGGATCTAGCTTATGGAAATGAGCTATTTGGAGCTCACCTTCTCACTTTCATCTTTTTGCATATCCCTCATTCCTGGAATGCACTCCAACTCCCTCAACTCTGTGTCTCCTCATTTCTTTGGCTTCCTTTTGAGTCCCAACTAAAAACCCTACCTTTATAGGAAGTCTTTCCTGATCTCCCTTAGTTTTAAGGTCTTCCTCTATTAATTATCTCTTTTTATTTTGTAGGTAGCTTATTTTGTATATTTTTTGGTATCTTGTGTTCCCCATTATATTGCAAGTTCCTCAAGGCTAGTCACTTTTTGCCTCTTTTGTATCCTCAGTGCTTAGCACAGGGCCTGGTACATAGTTGTTGCTCAGGAAATATTGATAGGTTGATTTCTGTAAATATATAAATATTTATACAAAATGTTTAGGTCACCATTCCTCAACCAAACAAAGCACACTGCCATTTCTGGACCATTACCTATGTATGTCATGTTCTTTCTCCCGAATGTCTTCTCCCCCCTCCTTGGCTGATGAACTAGATAAAATGGTAGATAGAACTTAGATAGGACTTAAAATCAGAAAGATCCGAATACAAATACTACCTCAGACATTTTACTAGCTGTGTGTATCTGAAGAAATGTGGAATTTATTGTGTGACATGGAAGACAGTGGTCAAGGACTCTCCAGCATGGTGTACCTGCATCAAAGAAGGCACTGTTCTTTATGTGCAAAACAAAACTGAAGTACCTCAAAAGAAATTCAAGTTACACAAATTTAAAGAATCCACCCCAGTTGTGAACTGACCCAACCATTCTGGAGAGCAATTTAGAACTATGCCCCAAGGGCTATCAAACTTTGATCCAACAGTGTTTCTACTGGGCCTATATCCCAAAGAGATCTTAAAGGAAGGAAAGGGACCCACATGTGCAAAAATGTTTGCGACAGCCCTTTTTGTAGTGGCTAGAAACTGGAAACTGAAAGGATGTCCATCAATTGGAGAGTAGCTGAATAAATTATGATATATGAATGTTATGGAATATTATTGTTCTGTAAGAAACAACCAGCAGGATGATTTCAGAGAGACCTGAAGAGACGTACATGAACTGATACTGAGTGAAATGAGCAGAACCAGGAGATCATTCATTATATAGGGCAACAACAAGATCAGTTGATCAATTCTGACAGATGTGTCTCTTTTCAACAATGAGGTGATATGTATTTTGTTTTGAAAATTTAAAAAAAACTTTAATTATAAAAAAAAGAGAATCTACCCCAAAAATTCACTTAGACTATTTGTGCCCAACCTGCAGTAGAGCATTCTGAGTTTGTACATCGTACCTCTAACACAGATGTTATTTTGGTCCACTTCAAGAACCAAGGCAATAACCAGTTGTGTGACTTAGGACAAGTCATTTAAGTGCTGATTACTTAAATTTTCCTTTCTGTAAATTTGGTATTATAATAGCATCTCTATGTAAGCATAAAACAAGATAATGTATGTAAAGAGTTTGATAAAGTTTAAAGCAATATATGAACATGTATATTTGTAATATTTATTATATTACTATTATTATAATCTAAATCCTACTCATTTGAAGCTTAGTGGAGCCTCCTCCAGCTTCATGAAACTGTAGCTTCTCCTGGGAAGGGATGAAAGTAAAATTTTGTTAAAAACCTACCATGTGCCAAGTATTCTGCTTTGCAAATAAATGCTTTACAAATAAAATGTTATCTGATAATGAGATCTATGAAGTAAGAGTACAAATAAGTCTTTCTCTATTTCATAGACAAAAAACAGAATGACTTGTTCAGTCACAGAGCACTGACTTCAGCCACTCTGGAAGACCACCTGCTTTTATTACTAGAGCTAAAAATGTATGGAGTACCTCTTTCATTTGACCCCTATCACAACTGTGAGAGGTAGATGCTATTATTTCCATTTTTGTCAAAAGATGATGCTGAGAGAGATTAAAGGATTTGTGTAGATTTCTCCAAGAAACCCTACATAATTAGCTCCAGAAGGAGGTCTTCCTGATTCCAATGACAGTGTTCTGGCTACTCACTACCTAGCAGTCTAAGACAGAAGGAGTCTGGGTTGGTGGAGGGAAGAAGCTACATAATATTAAGAATCACCAAAATATTTTCTGTATAAGGCAAAGAATTAGATGGTTCTCATCAAGATCAATTTATTCTTTGGGAAACTGACCAGGGATGACATCAAGTGAGCATCAATATCCAGATTCAGATTTTCTCTATTACATGATAGTATCTTGGCTGTCTGTTCAATGCTTCCAAGATGCAGCCACAAACTATATATCTGAAATAATCCATCAACATTCCCTAGAGTGCTTTTCTCAAGGCAAAACATGATTTCAAAACAACCATTAGAGACAGCCAGAAGACCAAGGTTTTAAATGCCAATTTGGCCACTTAGTCTCTTCTGTCTGGTTTTTACAACTTTCCCTGTTCTTGGCTGACTGGCCATAATCCTCACGCCAAAACTAGAAAGCTGTGTGATACAGTGGAAAGAACCATGGGTTCAATAGCACTTCAATCATTCAATCTACAACTATACGTAATATATACTTGTGCCAGGGATGGGCAGCTAGGTGACACAGTGATAGGGTCAAATCAGGTCTCAGACACTTACTAGTTGTATGATCCTCGACAAGTCAGTTAACTCTATTTGCCTCGTTTCCTTATCTATAAAATGATCTGGAAAAAGAAATGACAATCACTCTAGTATTTTTGCCAAGAAAAGCTCAAAAAAGAGTTAGACATGACTGAAAAACTTAAACAATACCAGAAACTGGAACTAGAGGAAATAAATAAGGGAGAACATATAAAGAATGGAATGATCCCTATTTTAAAGAATCACATATTTTAATGGGGAAGACAATATGTGAATATGTTAATCTAGACAAATATATACACATGTACATGTGTATGTATACAGATATGCATATAAACATGTATATGTATATGCACAAAATGCATGAGTACATTATATACATATATAGAGAACTATTATTTATATACATATAGAGAGAACTATAAAAAGTTAATAAATACAAACATATACAAAGTCATTAAATAAAAGGAGTTTAGAGAGAAAGGGTACTAGCATATAGGGAGACAAAGGCAAAGCTTCATGTGGAACATGGTATTTGACCTCAATATTAAAGGCAGAGAAATGCTCTATGGAGTAGAGATAAAGTAGGGATATACTCCAAGTATAAAGAAAAGCCTGTAGGAAGATACAAAGATGAAAAATATCTGACATTTGACCTTCATTATTTGTATAGTCTCCCTGTGCCTCAGTTTCCCAATCTGTAAAATCAGGAGGCTTGTCCCAATGGCCTTTGAGGTCCCTATATCCACTTAGAAATAGCACTTTTGAAAAGCTTCACAATCTAAGTGATCAACTCACAGAGAAATTTATTTAATTGAACTCAAAGCACTCAAGTCAAGACAACATAATTATGTTAATAATTATGTTCAGAGAAATCAAAGTGTAGTTGCTAGAAAGTTGGCCTCAAAGTCAGGAAAAGGTGAGTTTGCTGTCCAAATATAATTCATAAAAATTGTATGATATTGGACAAACCCTTTGACCTTTCAGTTCTATGAACAATAAAAACCATAATTTACAGAGCAGGTGTTGGACTGCATTGGTTAGGGAGAGTTTTCCTGTGCCAATCATAGATCCCATTGAAAAACACTTAAATTAATTATATATCATACAAAAATCATGGCAGCAGGTTAAACCCTCTGAAATGTTGTTTATAAAATGAAATAAAAGACCACAAACAATAATATAAAGTATCATTTCGCAACTGAGAAACATTACTAAAATATTCCTATGGAAATAAAATAAGTAAAGTGATCATTAGAGTAATGATCAGTCAATCACATTTCAATGAAAGGAAATATATTATTAAATATATTTTGTTATTAGTTTTACTGCACCACATTCTTCTGGTTCACTGGAATCAGCCAATTATTTTCGGGAGAGCCAGAGGTTGATAGTGTAACAAAAGCAATTTAAAGGTCACTATGAGCTTCCAGGAAGCACTTTTCTATATATGTCTTATTTGTACATATTTGTTTACTTATCTCCCCCTTAGAGTATGAGCTCTTGAGAGCAGCTGCCTTTTGCCTCTTCCTGTATTCCCAGTAATAAAAACAGTATTTGGGTGCTTAATAAATATTTGACTTTTGACCTTTGACTTTCCTTGATGAAAACTTAGGATAATACAAATATAGCTTTCAAATTGGCTGGGATTTTAGAGGGGATCCAATTTAAACACCTCCATTTTATAGATGAGGAAGGTGAATCCTGAAAAAGATTTAGTGGATTAGCCCAAAATCAGTCAAACAGTACCTGAGTGAGCAAGGATTATAATCTCACATCTCTGATCTCAAATCCACCAAATTATGCTTTCTCAGTCTTTCATTGTCTCTTCATTCCAGACATTTTTTATGGTTACATATGAATTTCAGAAAATTATTGCAACTTCAAATAGCAGTAACAAGGTTATAGATTACTTATTGGGGGAAGGAATTTCCACCCTGGAAGATCCCTCTACTGATAAATCACAGGTCTGGTCTCCCCTGACTCATCTATCCCACCAATAACAATCCCCCACAAATAGAGATAGAAATACATATATAGACTCAGGTGCTTAGTTATACCACAGTTATAGCTCATCATTTATAACTGGCATATAATAATAAAAAGAAAAAAAAACAAAATAACTGAAAGTGTCTTTGATTCCATGATGCTTACTCACATTAAGCAGTCTCAGTTCTAGACAATGGACAATGGACAATTTCTTCTAACATAAAATCACTCTTTCATGCCTTTGTTCCAGAAGAATACATATATTTCCTAACCAAGACATCTTGCACAATCCAATACCAACTTTAGCCAGCAGGTGACATTAGCAAGCACCCACCTGATCTGTTTTAGCTCTGAGAATCTGAGTCCCTGCTAGCTTGCAAATGAACCAATGTGTAAAACAACTGGATAAATCCCTGCTATTTATAGTTCTCAGTCAGTCAGTGATCTAACTCTCTGCTCCGTCATTCTCTATAGAACAGTGACATTTATTGGTAAGGAGTATACAGACTTGTGGATTCACAAAATCAAAGTCAATACTGAATTTCCACTCAAACCAAATGCCACTAGCTTCTTTGAATTTGTTCTGTTTCAGAGAGACCTAGTTACAGAAGTCAGGCATAGAACAATTGACTCTTTCTAGTGGTTATTTTATAGATTAAGAAACTGAGGCCCAAGGAGATTAAATAGCTTGTCCAGGGCTATATAGGTAACAAAGCAAATATATTTTTGAATAGTGTATTCAGTTATTTTTACCTTGAGCACTGAATTGACAAACATATATATCATTGATAATAAGTAAAACAAAAGGCATAGTAAAATAAAATAAAATAAACCCTACAAAGGGATCACCATCCTGTCATTTGCTTAAATCCTCAAAGTTGCCCAAAGATCTACTTTGATCCAAGAGTTCAAGGAAATGCACAGTTTGAATTTGTTTTCGCTCCGTAGCTATGCTCTCTACAAGTGGACAAAGAAGTGCCCATCTACTCAATTTGAACTCTCATCAATCAACAAGTTCTTATTAAAATACTAGAAATACTATTTCTTATATAGATTATAACATATGCATATATAATATAATATGATATTGAAATATTAATAGGCACTGATGATATAAGGAATGAAATAATCCCTAAAAAGAGATTAGACCAAGGTAGGTACTAAGATGATAAAATAGAAATGCTGGATGTAGGACTCATAACTTATAACAAGACGAAAGACTTAGGATCAGAGGAGTATTGGGAGAAAACAGAATCTTGTCATTATCTAGTCTTAGTCTCATCTCCAGCAGAGTTCCTCAGGTGCATCCAGATGTGGTTAACTTGTTACTTAGGAACCAGAATGGATGGACCCAATGCCCAGCTCCAGCAAGTGGAAATCTATGACCACCAGAGATTGTTGTTTGCCCTTCATTCTAGAAGAGGACCATGACATCAGGGAGGTGATGATATGATATTGTAAGGGATTTAAATAACAGATGGCTGTAAAAGGTCACCTGCCTCATTTTCCCCTCTAGAGCCATGTGGGTGCAGTGGCTGGATAGATCAGGATGACTCAAGATGGCCCTAGATGCAATGGGAGATCTTGGTCCTTTTAAGCTAATATCTTCAACAGGTCTCAGACTGACTGAGGCTACATCAATTCATTGATTAAGACTAGGCAAAATTTGACAGTTTTTTGCCAAATGGGGCAAAGAATAGACTCTTTCATGTAGTCAAAAAAATAACAATAATATAAATAAACAAATCTGGAAGAGGGAGACTCTTAGGCTTTCTAGCCAAAACAGAAATGCCTGCCAGATACATTCACAATAAGTCAATCAGGACCTAAACAATGACCACTTGGGACTTAGCCTGGGACCTATTGTTGGCCAATCAATGTTGGTCTCAATATTTGTTCACTTTGTGAAGGCTATTCCAGAGCCTGAAGTTCCTCTTGTTCCTCTCTAGCTCCACATTCCCAAAGCCCCCTTCTAGATCTGCATAGTATAAAAAGGAATAAGACAGCTATAGACCAAGGAGGATACTATAGTCTCTCCTTAACATGACATCAAATGAGAAAAAACAGACATCAGTGAAAACCTTCTCTCTTTATATATATATATATATATATAACAGAAACCTTTAAGTTTGAGCTACCCTGGTGTGAAGGTCATTAAGAGCCAGGCATCTTGTGACTAGAAAGGGTGAAGGAAGACTGAAAGGAAACTTGGGGAATATAGGTTTCCATTGATGAACCATTCACCAAAACCAATATCTTGTACATGGGGTTCTAGGGCTCACCTTTGATCATAGAATCAAGAAAAGTTAGAGGTCATTTGACCTAATCTCCTCTGTTATGGATGAAAGACTTGAGACTTAAATTTGAGTGATTCACTCAAGATTACAAAAGCAGGAAACATTTGAGCCCAAAACTCATCTTGAGAGAAAGTCTTCTTTGTTGTCATTTTTGTTGTCATTCACTCATTTCTGTCACATCATATTTCTTGTGATCCCTTTAATGATACTCTTAACAAAGACGCTGAAATAATTTGCCATTTCCTTCTCCAGCTCATTTTACAGATAAGGAAACTGAGCAAACAGGGTTAAGTGAAGTATCCAAGGTCACATAGCTAATAATATCTGGGATCAGATTTGAACTCAGGAAGAAAAGTCTTTTCTGATTCTAGGCTGGGCATTCTATTCACTGCACCACCTAATTCTATCCCTCCTTTGTTGTCCTTGCTCCTTCATGACTAGTTGTTTTTCTTCAGATCCCCATCTTCTTCTTGTATAAGCTTAAAAAAATCCTTCAATAAAAGACCTAAGGCCTCAGGTATTACTGGTCTGTTTATTCAGTGATACTTCCTCCTACTCCCCTAACTGCTATTGGAGCCTGGAAACTAGGACAGTTAAGAAATAAATCTCTTAATTTCTCTACCCAGTCCATTTTCACTGTTGCATTTATCCAAGATTTCATTTAATATATTAAAAATAAAATTCTCCCTGCATTAACTTCCTAGAAGATATATTCATTTCAGTTCTCAAATAAACCACACACTTAAAGGATTGATATACAAAGAAAAGAAAATCTCTTAAAACAGAAGTGGTATGGAAGAAGAAAAGTTATCATAAAATATGGCAGAAAACCTTACAGAATTATCAAACACTATAATATTTGAAGTTGCTATAATGCACAGAGGTTTGCAAAGTGTTTTACATATGGATCTTATTTGAGCCTTACCATAACACTGGGAGGTAGAGGAACCATGGGTATCATTCTCATTTTACAGATAAGGAAACTGAGACTTGAGTTCTTCTTTGAAGAATTACCCAAATTTGCCCAGGGTCACATGGCTAGTAATTGTGAGACTTGGAATGATTTGGATCTCTATATATGAATACAGAGAATGATTAGAGAAAGAGAAGAGAAAAAAATAGGTCAGAATACCTGAATGGAACTTTGGCTTTGGAATCAGGGGAACTGAGTTCAAATATTACTCTCTATATGACTGAGGAAAATGGTCCTTATTTTGTCTAATTTGAAAGATTTCCTAAAGACTGAACAAAGAAAAAAGGATTTACAAAACTATCGTAGTACCTATTTTGTGGTAGAAAAGAACTGCAAACTAAGAATATACTTATCACCTAGGAAATAAATAAACAAATTATGATATGAAGAAATATATAATATATAAGAACTGTTGAGGGGAGTGCTTTCAGAAAAATCTGGGAAGACTTTAATAAACTAATGCAGAGTAAAGTGAGCAGAACCAGGAGGCTAATTTTTATACAACTATTAACATCAACACTATAATGACAATTTTGAAAGCTTTAAGAGCCCTGATCATACAAGGATCTACCATCATTCCAGAGGACCAATCATGAAGAACAAGAAGTTCTGAGAGGTAGACTAATATGTAGTATATGAAGCACACATTCTTGAATATAGCCAATATGGCAATTTTCTCTGTTTAATCTTTCTTGTTTATTACAGGGTTTATATTGTACTTAAAACATTAGTGAAGATAGAAGGGAAAAATGTTTGATAATTGAAAAAATAAATTTTAATTTAAAATTAGGGATTCCATGGTCCTTTTTATCTCTGTCTCTGTGATACAAAATGGGAAAAAAAGGATGTTTATGGGTAAAATTCTGGAAAGCTATTAAAGTGAGTGAAAAACCCCAAGTTGATGCTAAATACAGAAGGTCAGGTACTTGAGGGAAACTAATTTTCATTATTGTATTCTTAGATACAGTGTCTAGCATATAGTAGATACCTGATAAATGCTTACTCACTCTATAAAAATGAGAAATATAAATAGTAGAATTGTTTTTTAGCTCACTGTCATAAATAGATTCATTTTTAAATAAGTAAACTATGAGAAAAGAAAAGAAATGGGCCAATTGAAATATGCAATTTATTATAGTGAAAGAAGAAGGGTGGCCTAGCTGCACCAGATCTAAAACTATATTATAAAGCAGTGGTCACCAAAACCATTTGGTACTGGATAAGAAATAGAGTAGTGGATCAGTGGAATAGGTTAGGTTCACAGGACAAAATACTCAATGACAATTGTAATCTAGTGTTTGATAAACCCAAAGACCCCAGTTTTGGGGATAAAAACTCACTATTTGACAAAAACTGCTGGGATAATTGGAAACTAGTCTGGAAGAAATTAGGTATTGACCCACACCTAACACCATATACCAAGATAAGGTCAAAATGGATTCATGATCTAGGCGTAAAGAATGATATTATAAACAAATTAGAACAATGTAGGATGGTTTACCTCTCAGGCCTGTGAAGGGGGAAGGAATTTGTGACCAAAGAAGAACTAGAGGTTATCATTAATCACAAAATAGCTAAGTTTGACTATATCAAGTTAAAAAGGTTTTGTACAAACAAAATGAATGCGGACAAGATTAGAAGGGTAGCAGTAAACTGGGAAAATATTTTTACATCCAAAGGTTCTGATAAAGGCCTCATTTCTAAAATATATAGAGAATTGACTCAAATATATAAGAATTCAAGCCATTCTCCAATTGACAAATGGTCAAAAGATATGAACAGACAATTTTCAGATGAAGAAATCGAAACTATTTCCGGTCACATGAAAAGGTGCTCCAAGTCACTATTGATCAGAGAAATGCAAATTAAGACAACTCTGAGATACCACTACACACCTGTCAGATTGGCTAAAATGACAGGAAATGATAATGATAACTGTTGGAGGGGATGTGGGAAAACTGGGACACTGATACATTGTTGGTGGAACTGTGAACGGATCCAACCATTCTGGAGAGCAATTTGGAGCTATGCTCAAAAAGTTATCAAACAGTGCATACCCTTTGACCCAGCAGTGTTTCTACTGGGCCTATATCCCAAAGAGATTTTAAAGGAGGGAAAGGGACCCACATGTGCAAAAATGTTTGTGGCAGCCCTTTTTGTAGTGGCAAGAAACTGGAAATTGAAAAGATGCCCATCAATTGGAGAATGGCTGAATAAAGTATGGTATATAAATGTTATGGAATATTATTGTTCTGTAAGAAACGGCCAACAGGAGGATTTCAGAGAGGCCTGGAGAGACTTGCATGAACTGATGCTGAGTGAAATCAGCAGAACCAGGAGAACATTATACACAGCAACAAGACTATACGATGATCAATTTTGATGGACATGGTTCTCTTCAACAATGATGTGATTCAAACCAGTTGTTCAGTGATGAAGATAGTCATATACATCCAGAGAGAGGCCTGTGGGAACTGAGAGTGAACCACAACACAGCATTTTAACGCTTTCTGTGAATATTTCCATGCATTTTGTTTTCCTTCTTAGGTTGTTTTTTTCTTCTTCTCTTTCTAGATCTGATGTTTCTTGTGCAGTAAGATAACTGTATAGATATGTATACATGTATTGTATTTGTCATATAATTTATCCTATCTAGCATGTATTAGATTACCTGTCATCTAGGGGTGGGGGGTGGGGGGAAGGAAAGGAAAAGCTTGGGAAAAAAAAGTTGTTTTTTTTTTTTTTTGCAAGGGTCAATGTTGAAAGGTCACTTGTGTTTTGTAAATAAAAAGCTTTATAAAAAAATATAGTGAAAGAAGATTGTATTTGAAATCCATGGATCTGGGTAAATCATCTCATCTCCCCAGACTCTGTTTTTTATTTGTAAAATTAGGCAGATAGTCTATGTCAGTGCTTCAATTTTTATATCATCCTGGATATATAGGTGTGTGTATATATATATACATATATATATGTAGATATATAATAGGTATATAAATCAAACATTTAACAATAAGTCATAATTTTGTGGCCCCCACATTCAGCTATAAGACCCCATATGAGGTCAACCCATAGTTTAAGAAGCTGGGTTTTAATGACCTCTAAAGTCCCTTCTAACTCAAACTGATCTGATGAAAAGGGAGGATGATAATAATGACTAGAGTATTTAATAATAATCATTATAGGATTTTACAGATCTGACACATAAAAAATTGACTTCTGAAATGGGGATAAATACTAATTTGTATTTATATACCTATTTAAAGTTTGCTTTTTCACGACAACCTTGTGGGGTAGTTAGAAAGATTAACAACATCATTATATAAGAAAAGTGAAATAGGAGAGCAAGGGGAAGGGACCTGTTTAGCTACTAAGTGTTAGAAATTGATTATAAACCCATTACTGTCTTAATTCTTAATTCAGTATTCTGCCATTATGCCAAACACTTGTATCTTAAATAAATAACTAATAAGGTAAAATATTATGAAAATAAGAAAGGCAGGAGGTCATATTGGCACCTAGCACAGTTCCTGGCACAAAACAGGAGGTTAATAAAGACTTATTGAATTGAATATTAGAATTCAATAATCCAATATTGACCTCAAAGTCAAATTTGGGTTCAAGTCTTATCTGTGACAACACATGATGACTGTATTATCATTGTGGGCAAATCCTTCCTTCTCTTTTTACTCACAAGCAATGCTCTAAAAATATAAGTTCATTGAAAGCTCTCTAGAGCTATCAAATCACATGTTAAGCCAAAATAAATAATAATAGATGATACATGCATAGAGAAGCATAAATAAAGTATGATATGATTCTAAAAAGGAAAGGTTATTATTGCCTTGAGGATGGGGCAGTATGAGAAAATTTCCTAGAGAAAGTAGCATTATGGAAGTGTTTAGGGAGCATAATATAAAATAATCCTGATAAAGAAAATTATCATTTCATACTAAATGAAAAAAAATTGAACTTCTTTGCAATTCCCATTTTAAGGGAATTCAAAAATTTCCAAAGAACAACCACAGTTGCTTCAAAAAAAAAAGAGGTGGAGGGAAAAAGGAGGAACAAGTGAAATTCTACCAAAGATGGTGAGGATTTACACCATTTAAATTATCCATAAGAAATATGATGATAGCTGCCATAAAACACCAGCGACATAATACTTAGAGGTAGATAATAGTAGTTATAGCGCTCTTTACATTTCTCAATGCACTTAACAATAATTTATTAGTGAAATGTCAAAACATCCCTGTCAGGTAGGTGCATATGATTATCCTGGGTACTTACTTTTAATGACAGACCATGCTAGAGGCTGCAAAATGATAACCGGCTGTTGAAAGCACAATTCTTGTTTCAGATTCTCTCTTGCATCTGGCTGTATATTTCAATGATACAGAATATATATTAGAGGAAATGGCAACTATAAAGAGTTCACTCAAAAATGACATTTTCCCCAGTACAATGCAGATAAAAACTAGTTTTAGAATTGCCCTGTGACAACTACAATAATAACAATAGACTATGGGATAAGGTATCTAACCATCAGGTCACCCATTAGAATATCAAGCTCCTTTTGGGTAGGAACTTTTTCCCCATTTCTTTGTCTCCCTAGAACTTAACATAATGCCTAATGATCAATCAACACACATGTATTAAACATCTACTCTATTTTTAAAAGCAGAAACAGGGGCAGCTAGGTGGCACAGTGGATAGAGCACCAGCCCTGAAGTCAGGAGGACCTGAGTTCAAATCTGGTCTCAGACACATAACAGCTGTGTGACCCTGGGCAAGTCACTTAACCCCAAATGCCTTAGCAAAAAAAAAAAAAAGCAGAAACAATAATAGTAACAATAATCACTAACATTTGTGTAAGACATGTCCTGGATACTGTGTGGAGTACTTTAAAATTATTACTTAATTTGATCCTCACAACAACTCTTGGAGGTAGATGCTGCTATTATGTCCAGGATCACACAGCTAACAAATTTCTGAGTCTGGATTTGATTCTGTCTTCCCAACTCCATGTTCAGTGTTCTATCTGCTCAAGCACCTTGATACAGAAGTAGAAATAGTGGTAGTGGTAGTGGTAGTAGCAGCAGTAGTAGCAGTGGTAATGATAGTACTGGTGTTGTGTGGAAGTAGTAGCAATGACGGTAGTAGTAATAACTAAAAACTTTTCATAACTGATCATTTATTATCTTTATCTAAAACATGCATGTATATATATTTGCTATTTTATTTAGCAAATAATGAATTATTTTTTAAAAAGGAAGGGAAGAAGGGAGGAAGGAAGGAAGAAAGAAAGGGAGGAAGGGAGGAAGAGAGGAGGAAGAGAGAAAGGGAGGAAAGAAGGGAGGGAGAAAGGGAGGAAGAAAGGAAGAAAAGGAGGATGAAGGGAGGAAGGGAAGAAAGAAGGAAGGGAGGAAGGGAAAGGCCATGTATTAAGCATTTACTTTATTCCAGGCACTGTTTCAGTAACTGGAGATACAAATACTAAACCACAACCATCCCTGCCCTCAAGAAGCCTTTAGTCTAATAAAGAGAAACAAAACATATGTCCTAACCAGGACAGAGACTTCTAGTCTGGAGAATTCCAAGGATGTACACTCCATGTGCTGAGCAGTCCACAACTAGCATGCCCTTTTATCAAGGGCAATGGTAGAATAATTTTGATAATCAATAATTAGAGTGGAAACCCATCAAGGCATGAAGGGCTTAGTATCGCATCCAGATGGAGAGAAGTGGATGCTGGCAGGGTCCATAATAATGAAATAATTATTGTAACATCAGACTTACTAGCCTTTCTCACTGTCTCTTTCTGTTGTTACTGTCTCTTTAAGAAACTGTGGAATCTTAAATAGTGACAATTTAAGTGACCATTGCCTAGGGAGGATCTGAACTTCACCTTTGATCTATGAGAAGTCCATGAGGAAAAGAGTTTTAACTGCTTTTTATGAAGAGATTTTTAATTATTTTTGAAGACACTGAGCATCTGTAAAGAAGAGAATGTTTTCCTGTCGTGGCTGAAAAGAGACTGTGAGAGTAGAGAGAGTAAGAATTTAATTTCTGAGATGGCTGACTTTAACCCTTTATCTAAGCCAGCTCTCAACAACTAAAACACAATGAAATGTTACAGAGAAATAAAAACACAATTCTTGAGGGACTTTGGCTGCTTTTAGGGAAAGGTCAAAGGTAGAACTGGGAAGTCAGAGACAGACAGAAAGATTCGGGAGCATAACATAATCAATCATCATCAATTAATGAAAAATAGATTGAAATGCAAGAATATTCAAATAATGCCTCAGAACTCGAGATGATGATAATGAATGGTAATGTCAAAGATTACTGAAGGATGAATATTTTATGTATGCCAAAAGTAAAGATTATTGCCCCTATAACTCTTGTTATATTAACTCTAAGCACTAAATAAATTGACATTTAAATATCAACTTAGAGTTTGGAAATAACTTTAACTATATACATTATCTCATCTAGCTTCTATTTCAGTAAATATCTTAATTTTTCCCAATTCCTAAAGTCATTTAAGAAACTTTTTAAAATAAAATCAGTCGAGGCAGCTAGGTGGTGCAGTGGATAGAGCACCAGCCCTGAAGTCAGGAGGACCTGAGTTCAAATGTGATCTCAGACACTTAACACTTCCTAGCTGTGTGACCCTGGGCAAGTCACTTAACCTCAGTTGCCTCAGCCAAAAAAAAAAAAATCAGTCACAATGCACTTCTTAATAGTGGAATTCTATGTAGGTATCTTGTTTTGTCTGATAATAGTAATACTTGCTAGCATTTATATAGTGATTTTAAGTTTTCAAAGCATTTTATACATATCTCATTTGATTCTCATAACAATCCAGAGAGGTAAGTGCTATTATTATTCTCATTTTATAGATGAGGAAACTGAGGTAGAGGTCTAGTGCCTTGCCCAAGATCACACAGTTAATAAGTGTGTGAGGGCAAATTTGAACTTGGGTCTTTGCTGACTCCAGATCCTATTTAAAATCTAACTGAACAAAAAGATCTTTTTTGACTCCAAAGTCAGCCTTCTATTCACGGTGTCCTAAGTTCAAGTCTTGCCTAAAGCATATAAAAAGCAACCATAGGAAACAATCACTTTAACTTTCCAGCTCCCTTTTTATCCCCCAGAAAATTTTTGAAGACTCAGATGAGATTAGTTGCAGACGACTTGCTGATCTGCACCCATAAGGGAAATTTCCACCCTAGAAGTTTCCCACATGATTGAAAAACAAATCCAAGAAATGAATTAGGGTCTATTCACAATTGCATAACACAGGTTATGTCACCTTGCTTATCAACAATATATTTTTAATATGTAAGTTTTTAAGAAGGCTCTTTGAATACAAGGTTTTTTTATTTGTTTTCATTTTTCCCTAGGAAAAAAAATGTGCAGCAGACTAGTGATGGAAGCAGAGGGCTAGGTCGACAGAAGACAGTAATTTAATGTGTTCTTGTGGCCAAACAGGTCACTCAATCACTGGATATTATGAAAGAATATAGAGAACATTAATTTAATCATATTAAACTTCAGAACATCCAAATCTGGAAAACTTGGTAAATTTCTGTTTATTCTACTTAATAAAATAGGTTCTGGGGGATGGAGGCAATCTCTGGTTCTCAAAAAAAAAAAATGCAAGGATAACAAGCTCTGAATCTGGGAATGTTCCAAGTATGGAACATTTTGATGATTTGCATGTCCAACACAAGCCTAGCTAGGTGTTAACATGATTATCAGTGGGATGGCCATTGGAGAGGATGAATTTTTTTTTACATTGCTTTTTTTTTTTTTCCTGAGGTAATTGGGGTTAAGTGACTTGCCCAGGGTCACACGGCTAGGGAATGTTAAGTGTCTGAGACCAGATTTGAACTCAGGTCCTCCTGACTTCAGGGCTGGTTCTCTATCCATTGCACCACCTAGCTTCCCCTTTACAATACTTCTTAACCATGGATTCTGAAGAAGGGGTTGCAACATTCTCCATCTGAGAAACTCACACATAGTTTCAGATACTTGGAACTTTGAAGCATAATTATAAAAGTAATAAAAGTAATAGTAATCATGCTTATTAAAAAGAGCTGCAAATATTGTATATGATTATGTATCTCAGGAAGTCCTGAGATTCAGACACAACAACTGCGTGACCCTGTCCAAATCACAAACTCTCTCTGCCTCAGTTTCCTTATCTCTAAAATGGGGATAATAAAAGCACTTATCTCCCAGAGTTGTTGTGAGGATCAAATATTGGTGCTACATGTTGTTGACTGTAATTCAGTCATTTTTCAGTCATGTCTGACTCTTCATGACCCCATTTGGAGTTTTTCTTGGCAAAGATACTGGAGTAGTTTGCCATTTCCTTTTCCAGCTCATTTTGCAGGTGCAAACTGGATGAGGTCATTGTTCAGCATCAGTCATCATCAGGACTAATAAGTATCTGAGGCTGAATTTGAACTCACAGAGATGGGTCTTCTTGACTCCAAGGCCCAGAAATTTATCCATTTTTTATAAATGTTATGGATTTTTTATTATTATCATAAAAATCTTAACTACCCTTCAAGGTCTACTCACCCTCTTCTAAGAATCCCAAACTCTAGCTCGTACTCATTTTTCTATATCATGCTGTTGTTATTATCATTATTATTATATAAAATGGATTTTAGAATCGTAAATCTAGAACTAAGAGGGGTTGTCTAGCTCAATGCTCTCATTTTGGTATTCAGGTAACTTAAGGACCTGAGAGCTTAAGTGATTCACTTAGGGTGGCATTTTTTACTATCCCAAATCATCACATTGGGCTTTGACCCAGTGAACTTCCAGTATGAGGCAGATTTACAGCCAGAGATGCAAATTTGGAGAACCACCAGCAACAGAATAAAAATGCTAAATCAGGACATGAATAGACATTATTTAGCATGTATATGTCAGCAGCAGAATTGGACATTCAAAAGAATGGTCATATCCAAACAGGTGGTGTCTGTTCTCACTGATAAAATCCTGTTCCAACTACAACTTGCTTAACCATAATCACTCAACATTCCCTTCCAAGTTCACAGCTGTCAATTACACAGCCTCTCCTAATCCTTGATGTCATTATCTATTGGCATGTTGGAAACTCATGGAACATTTAATCTTTCTTTTAAAAAAAAACAAAAATCTGCTTTTCCCCACAACATTGCCAATTTTTTGATGATGGTGCTATGATTTCCCCAATGTAAATTAGACTCATAAGCTCAGAGGAGTCTTTGATTCTTCTCCCTCCCTTCCCTTACATACAATCAATTGCCAAATCCTATAGATCCCTACTCAAAAATCCCTTGCATCTCTTTTTCCACTCTATGTCCTTGATCTTTTTTTTCTTTTTCTGGTATTATCTCTCCCTTTAAGACTCCAACTGGGGTACTACCTTCTCCATGAGCACTTCTGATTCCTTCAGATATATACAAAGTAGAAAGGACTTTCTTACTCTGGAGTCAACAAGATGAGGAAACTGAAGCACAAAATAGTAAGTATTTCATATGGGATTTTAACCCAGATCTCCCTGACTTCAATCTAAGCTATCATCATAACACTTAAAGAGGAAAGGACCTGACTCTAGAGCCATAAGACTTGAATCCAAATCCCATATATGATGATGGTTGCTTGATGTATTGCACATCACTTCACTTTCCTTAGTTTCATCTTTTGTGTAATAGATGACCTTAGAGATCCTTTCCTGCTTTATTTCTCTTATTTTTCACTTAATATATTCTCTTGTGTCACAGGCAATAGTATAAATTTCTTCTTCCCTTTCCTAATCTATAAATTCCTTGGAAGTAGAGTTGAAGACAGAATGGTTTCATTTTTGTCTTTATATCCTCAGTACCTAGTACAATGCCTGAATGCATTGTAGGTGCTCTACAAATATTTTTGTACTAAAAGATATTTGGTATTTTCCCCTTGCATCCCAATTCTTATATTTAAAGTCCTTCTGTTCTTTTGTCAATAAAACAAGTTCTTCTTATTTGAATTAGCTATATGTACTAAAAAGGGGAATGATTCGCCTTTTAAAAAAATCAATAAAAATGTAAACAGAAAGGAAAACAAAAGGAGATAAGTCATTATGCCATCATTTATCCCCCCTCTCCCCACCTCTGTTTCTCCAATACCCAGAAATGGATTCTATATGCAATTTCTGTACCACCTGCTTTGAATCTGCTTGACCAACTGAGAAATGCAGAGCTGCAAGGAAAGAAAATCCATTTTAAGTAGTTCTGTGACAATATAAGGCAAAAAGGTCCCAGAATCCACCATGGGACTTAATCAATAAGACTGACAGGACATAGCATGCCAGAAGCAAATTTGACAGTATAGAGATAATACAGTTTGGACTACTGGGACTTTAGTTACCAATTTAGGGAGGGGGAATCAAGGAAAGAGACTGAAGTTATCCATTTGAAGAAGGAAGAATCAAAGGCAAGACTGAAATTATCCATTTGGAGAAGGGCTGAAGGAGAGGAGCTGTAGTTATCATTTGAGGAGGGAGAAAACAAAGAGAAGGGCTGACATTACCAATTTAGGGAAGAGGACAGGACACATTTTCTCTTGCTATTGATTTAAGGTATAGGGGGAGAGGAGGTTGCACTTATTTTGGTTTCTTTGTTTTTTAAGAATCTACCCTTTGGGATTTTTTTTTCTTTTTTTAATGGTAGGAATAGAGGAAATTTATTAGGGGTTTTTAAGTAACTTTGAAAAATTCTATCTTTTTCAAGGATGAATTTTGGAGGTTCTTCCTTGACTCTTGCCAGAGCAAGAACTAGAAAAATTTGTGCCCAAAGCAAGTGAAGCAAGAAACACAAAACACACTAGAAGCTGGGATGGGAGAGAAATTCAGCAGAAAGATTGTTAATGCTCTTTCCCTCCAGATTCAGCACCCTGTGTGAAAGCCCTGATTTCCCTGTCTCAGTTATAGCTCCAGACCTAAATTGCTTTAGCATCTCTCCAATAAACTCACTCAGTATTATTGCATATTACAGTCAAGTGTGTATCTTCCAATATTATTACAGAGAAGCATTGGGCCATAGTAGATGGAGGGTTGGATTTAGAATAAGGAAGACTTAGGTTCATCTATCAATAAACATTTAATAGGAACCAGCTATGTTCCAGTACTTTAGGATCACTGGCTTAAAAGTCATTCTATTCAACTTTTTCATTTTATGTGAGGAGTGAAGTGATTTAATTAATCTTGGAATCATAGATTCCTATCTGAAAAGTGCCTC
>JAJPUD010004937.1:140072-177378 GCA_023553655.1 Myrmecobius fasciatus | reverse complement strand
GGGGGGGGGAGGGAAAGGAAAAGCTTGGGGAAAAAAAGTTTTTTTTGCAAAGGTCAATGTTGAAAAGTCACTCATATGTTTTGCAAATAAAAAGCTTTATTAAAAAAATAAAAAAAATAAAAATAAAAATAAAAGATTTATCAATTGATTTAATTTGTGTTATCTAAGGATTTGAAGACATATCTTGAGGAAAGAAATGTAGGCTATTTATAACCAAATGAAAAAAAATATTTGAATCACTCCCAATTAGAGAAAAGCAAATTAATAAGCAGGTATTTTGTCACTTATTATGAGGAATATCACTTTTATTTGATAAAATCAAATCCTTTAATGCATAACTGGTCAAAAAAATCATTCTCAAAAGAGACCATTGACCATCAAAAGAAAGATCACTCCAAATCACTTATGTTGAGGTTTCACAGAACACTTAGCAAATTAGCAGAATGACAAAAGGTGAAAAGACTCAATTTTACAAAGTTTGTAGAAAGTCAAGAACACTAATGCATCACTAGTGGAGATGTAAATTTATTGAACCATTCTGGAAAGCATATTTAAATCATATTAAGATAGTGATTAAAATATTCATGTCTTTTGAATCAGTATCCACTGCTAGACATATAACGTAAGGAAGTAAATGAGAGAGAGACTCCATATTCATCATAACATAGAGAGTAGTTTATTTGTAGAGCTGGAAATAAAAATTATACCCAAAATTGGGGAATGGCTAAAAAAGATTGTGATACATGATAGGATAGAATATTGCTGAACTAGAGGAAACAATGAATGTGAAAAATAAAAGAAGTTATGGAAGATTTATATGAACTAATACAAAGAAATGAGAACTAACAAAAGAATATTCACATGACCACAGTGTAAGTGGAAAGATTAATAACAGAATCCAAATCAAAACTCCATATCTTTTCATTTTAATGATGAAGATTCACTGCAAAGAAGAGATATTAAATTACACTTTCCACCCTTTTTTGAAGACGTAGGGTAAGTATGGGTGTAGAAACTGTACATATACTGTTAATTTAATTGATCTATTAATTAATTATATTTCAGATTCTCATCTTTGGGCAAAAGAAAAATGTAAAGCAACTCAAAATTTAATAATTCTTTATAGCACTTTTCCAGGATACAATCAATAAATTTCTGTATACATATATAAAAATGTCAAATGATGCTTCTGGAATTTTTGTTTGTTTTGGTAGCCTTTGCTAAATAAATACTTCATGGCATAAATGCTTGGATTTAAATTGTAATTTAAAAAATATATATAGTATCTTTTTCTTTTCAAATACACATATTATATTCTCTTAGCACAACTCAGCGGATTCTATTCTCTTGCTTCCCCTACCTTGGATTATTTCCTTAATGATATACTGCTGTTCGCCCTAGGGGAAATCTTCCTCCATGTATATTTAGCATAGAAGGCAATGAGCATATAGATTTAGCATTATTTACACATGAACTGTATGTATGCTTCTGATAACTAGAACTATCACAACCTCTGCTTAAGTATCTTGGCTTAACTTTCTGCAAAGGTATCAACATAAAAGCAATTCCAGATTTAGACCTCACACTCTGTTTAAGATCATTATCTTCATTTATTAATGTCTCTTATAGAAGATCATACACCAGTATCCACGTATTGTTCCCTCGTTATACTTTGTTTAGACTATTAGTGTATTTTATTGAGTTTGTACCTTAAGCACATTATTAATGTATAATGCTACTTATATTATATCACTACTTGAGATATTCTGATATTCCTCATTTGCATTATACTTAAAAAGGATAAAATTCTCACTCTCCTACTTTGTGTATATTCCCAGTATCAGTAATAAGTTAAGAATATTAGTAATAAGTTAAGAATATGTATGTGGTGACTGTCTTCTAAACACCATTCTCCAAGATTCATGATCTCAATTCATTATACCAATACTTAGCCAATCACTAAAAAGCAGTTCATTAACTGATCAAACGATTTAGTCCATTCATCCAGGTACATACAAACACAGATATGCCAAAATAACATTTATATATAATAGCTGAGGTTTTTCATCATTGATTAATAATTATTAATATTCATAAGCAATCGAATAGTACATAGAAGGTACATTTGGCAAAATTCAGAGACAAATGAATTTTCCAAATAAGTCAAAATCTCAATGCAATAGAAAAAAAATCAGCAAAAATCTTTTGATATATCTCTCTAACAAAAGATAATGGAATATAGATAACCCTACTTAAAATTAGTAGTCATGAATGGTGGTTCATATTTAATTGTTCTTTTTCCTTGAGGCTGGTGGATTTCATGAACTCAGAATGTTCTGAGATATAATGGAGCTAACATCAATAATACTTCACAATAACTCCAATACCAATATGGTGAGGATGATGGTGATTTTGGGGTGTTGAGCAAACTATCCCAGGTTAGAAACTGATCAAGTCAAAGCTCCCCCATTGTTCTATAACAGAACTGGGGCCAACAATTCCATCCTGAGAAAAATGAATTTCTGACCAGGATAAGATAAAATGACCGAGGCACAAATTCACACACAAATGCTATTATTTTGCTTAATTCAGTTTATAAGTCCAAACTATAAAATTATATGAATTACTTTTTTAAATTGAAAAAAATCAAGATCTGAATTAAAATGCTGGTAGTATTGGGATAACAAATTTTTGAACAGTTGAACAGAGTGATAAAGACAATACATCTTAAAAGATGTAAAGGAAGAAAAAGAATTGAATGATATTGAATTTCCATGTAGAAAAAAAATTAAAATATGATGATGCTAAGGCAAAATTCCCATTTGTAACCTCTAGGTGTCACAACAACCATGAAATTTAGATTCTTCAGCTAAAGAAATTAATGACTTGCAATTTCCTTTTGATGTTCTCATTTTGTTAGCTTATGATATTTTGAAGAAATATAAGAGAAATGGCTTGTGGTATATGTCTTCATGTAGACAAAAATTTTAAAAGTGAACCAGGAATTGAGATTCCAAGTTTAGAATCAGGAGATCAAATTTCTTAGTGTCTTTTTGTATAACTGTAAGTTCTGCTGCCATTCATACTTAGATTGTGAATAAATGCAAGAAAACGTATGTTTGGAAATTAGTTTAAAAAATACAATTTCTAGCAAGAGAAATAAATGAGCTTAGAAATGAATGCCAGTCCTGTTCAGCTTTATACAGGATAAGTGTAAAGGGAATAAGAATGGCCAATTCCTCTACATTTCCCACAATGCATCTGCTTCTAGCCAACACTCTATGTATTCAAGTAGCCACAATGAAATGTGGTTTTATACCTTGCCACTTCTCTGACATCTTCCCTACTCAGCATCCACGAGACTTGGAAGTAGAAATACAGCTTAGACACTATTCTTGGTGCTGTTTCTATTACAAAAAATGTTTTCTGCCAGTTTTTTTTTTTTTTTTTGCGTGTTCCATTTCCTCTCTTCATTGCTAGAAAAGAAATAAATCATCTTCTTCTCTCCTCAGTCTTTCTTTTGTTCTTTCTTTAGGCCTCCCAAAATCTCATCCCTCAAAAACAAATGCCCTACCAAAAATATGTGGAATATATTTGCCTGGATCAAGAGATAAATTAACCTAAAAATCCCACATAAATTCAGATTTCTCCTCTCACCTGCAATAAGGGCCAGATCTTTATCCTCCACCCCTAATTTTTGAAGAGAGTACCTTTGCACCTTATTCTTCCTATGGCTTGTTTCATGAAGTTAGGAACTGATCTGAGTTTGTAAGCTGGTGAAATCAAACAAGTGAATTTCTCAAATACTTAGATATTTCAAATAACTTTATGACTTCAAGATTTCAAAGTTCTATCCCACTCCCATCCATCAACTCAAAAGAATTTATTAACCACCCACTCTGTGCCAGTCATCTACTTAGCACTGGAGATGCAAAGACAGAAATTAAATAGTCCCTAAATTCAAGAATGTGAGGGTGGTAAATTCACACATAAATTAACATGTAGGAATATATCCAAAATGAAAATGAGATAATTTTGGGAAGAAAGCACTAGGAGCTGTGGGGAGCTAAAGAAAGGCTTCATGTGGCATGTGATGTTTGAAAGTAGTTTTAAACAATGCAATAGCATACAAAAGGCAGAAGGAGTTTCTTAACTGGGAGTTTTCTATGCCAGTGATCTGATTTTTTTAAAAGTATGAATAAAATTAATGAAGAGATATTTAAAAAGAAGTGATAAAATAGGAAAAATAATTATGAAATATCACTAAAACTCTGTTACAGAAAAATATATAAGGAATTGACACAGATGTATAACTCCAAAAGCCATCCTCCAAGAGATAAGTGATTACAGAATATGAATAGGTTTCAAAAGATTTGCAATACTAAAAATAATAATAATGCACAAATGCAAGATATTATGTATATGTGCTTTGTAATATATATATATATATATATATATATATATATATATATATATATATATATATAGGTGGTTAAAACATTTGAGGTTTTCCAAGTACTCTACTTCTATTATCTTACTTGATCCTTATAATTAACCTATAAAAACAAAACAAAACCTGAGTCCCATTTTATAGAGAAGCAAAGATGATGAAAGAATATAAGTGACTTGTCTGATATTACACAACTGCTAAATGTTTGAGGTGAAATTTGAACCCATCTTCTTGTCTTGAGTCCAAGGGTCTTCTTACTCATAGAACCATATTGCACATGAAGCCATCTATGCTCTAATTGAAACACTATTTTATGTAAATTTTAAATGAATTCTTCTATTAAATAATTAAGAAATAAAAATTAAAATTATTCAGATTTTGTCTCACTTTATATAAATTGACAAAGATGAAAAAAGATGACTGCATCCTTTTTGTCTTTGAATCAATGGTGGATGGTGGATGGACTATATAGAAATAGAAATTATGATACACTACTTTTAGAATTATAAAGAGCTCTAACTACCCTGGATTTCAATTAGGGATTATGTAAGAAAAGTGTCTAAAATATTTCATATGCTCTGACCCAGAAATTTCTCTATTGGTCATATATCCTAAGGGAATAAAATATAGAAAAAGGGTGCAATATACAAAATATCCATAATAGTTCTACTTGTGGAACAAAGAACTGAATGAAGTAGCTGCTTATTGGTGGAATCATTTTTAATAAAGCCTTCTTTAAATATCTCTGCCCATATTCACGACTCCCTTTTTTCAACTATCTATTGCATATGTAGTCTGCACCAATATAATTTAAGACTTTATTTAGTGACACTTTATTACTTATGGAGATATTTTAATTATTTCCTAGATCTCAAATTTCCAAAAAGACAGTATACAGTTTTGGAATGGGAACAATATCTTAGAAATATTTAGCATCATCCACAATTCCTCTCAAAGTACTAAAAGTTTAGTAAAAATATAACAAATACTTGATGATTGAAGTTGGGCAAAGTTAGTAGATTTCTAAGAATCTATGAGATTTAGGTTTTTGAGTTCCTTAATCTAAAATAGGTACTAATATATTTCAAAATGAAAAGTAGTAAAATGCCAAATGAAAAAGCCATAACAAAGCTACTTTGAAAATGCTGCTGGAAGATTATGGGATCATAAATATATATTTGGCTATTTATTGCAGAAGGTAAAATATTTGCCTTCCGTGAAGAGAGTTTGAAATAGGATTAGAGGATGTGTATTTGCTCTAGGAATTTTATGCTCTCAATTATGATAGCTGCCACCAGATGTCAGTAATATGTTGGATAGTTACACCAATGAGGTTGCTCCTTTAAAGGGAAAAAGTTATTATTATTTTTCTTAGCTAAAGATATAAGGGGAAGTGAAAGTGTGAGGAAAAGAGAGAGAGAGACCCTTGCAATAAATAATCATAATCAAGCAAAATAAACACATCATTCATATTAAAAACCATGTCTCTTTCTGCATCTTTTATAGTAGGTCTTTTGGATCCTTGATAGGGTTATTATTTTTATCAGAGGTCTTAAGATGAAGAGATATGTAAAAAGAAATGATAAAATAGGGAAAATAATTATGAAATATCACTAAAAGTTTGTTACCAAAAAAATAAGGAATTGACACAGATGTATAACTCCAAAAGCCAACCTCCAAGAGATGGTAATTACAAAATATTGTAGTATTATCATTGTATAATTTACTTAGTTGTACTGACTTCACTATGCATCAGTTCATATACCCAGGATTCTCTGAAGTAGACTTCATAATCCTTTCTTAGAACAAAATAATATTCCATTACAATCATATACCAGAATCTGTTTAGTTATTCTCCATGTTGTCTTAACATTGTTGCCTTTTGTTTCTCTTCTATTAAAATTTTCTCTTCTTGAGTCCCCTCCATATTTCATTATCACATCACTTTTACTTCTTTACAGAAATTCTTCATCGTTTATCCCATTTTTCCTAAAGTGCTAAATGTGTTTTTAAATCCTATAATAATAAATACATTATTTTCTACATTAAGAGTTCTAATTTTAAAATTAATTCCTTAGCAGGATGAGGACTACTACAATCACTTCCAATGGATAATATGGGCTTTTCTGTCCTGGATTCCTACCCAACTAATTTACAAGTATAAGATTGATCCCATGTGGGTTTCCTTCCTATTTTCTTCAAAAGATGATTGGGCAAGGTCATCTTTTGCCTTTTCTTGCAGAATAGAGGAATTGTAGAAATATTTGGGAAGAGACACTGCAGCTAAGGGTGGGTTCATACCTTAGATTCAGGCCTCATACAAGCAACATAGTAAATTTGTGCTCCTGCATGAGCTACTGAAACCTGGGGCATTAGGGGGCCAGAAGTAATCTCTCTAAACATTAAGAATTATCCAGTATTAATTCCTAATAGATTTTATTTTACCTTGGAGAGTTTCTGATCTTCTACTGTGGGTTCAGTATTACCTTTCTCTTTTTGTTGAATAATTTTTTAGGGGTAGAACAATTGTGAAGAGATTTAGAGAAAGTGATTAATCTGCCATCTAGTTGGTAGCATTATATAACAAACTCAATTATACATCAAGCCACTATATTGGAATACAAATATTGCAGTACCTAATGTGCAGCATGGGGAAATATATATGCCAATACAGGGAACAAAAATAGCAAGAAAAGCAAGAGTAGAAAAAGATAACATGGAAGAGGTTTGTTCTAAAAGTGACAGTTTTGAGGATGCTGAGGAATTGATTTTCAAAATGTGAAAAATGTTAAAGTGCTTATCATAGAAGTTAGTTGGTATAATGGAAGAACATGGAATTACCCTCAACTCAGGAAGACCTGAACTAAAAGCCAGCCCCATATACTTACTAACTGTGTGATCCTGGAAAATTCCCCCAAGGTTGTAGGGGGGATTAAATGAGATTATATTTGAAAATCACTTTGCAAACCTTAACAGACTGTATAAAAGATTTGTGGTTGTTCAGTTACTCCAGCCATGTCTGACTTAAAGTGATTCCATTTAGGTTTTCCTTGGTAAAGATATCAAAATCATTTCCTTCTCCAGCTCATTTTCTAGATGAGGAAACTGAAGTAGACAAGGTTAAGTGACTTGCTCAAGTAAGTATCTGAGGCCATATTTGAACTCATAAAGATGAACCTTCCTGACTCCAGACCTGGCACTCTATTCATTATATTACCCAGCTCCCCTATATAAAAGGTAGCTATCATTAGTATTATTATTATTATCCAAAAATATGATTGGAAAGATCTCATTAACAACTGTTCTAGAAGCTTACTTTTCCACTACTACAAAATCTTCATGAAAACAATATATATATATATACATATACATATATGTAGATAGATAGATAGATGTGTATATATCTATATATATATACTTGATGAAGTTATTTTTAATGTTTTTTTTCATTTATGGAATAAAACAAGAATTTCTATTAACAATGTATAATAAAAACATTATTTTGTATGAAACTGCAAATCTAAATATTAAACAAAGTTATCATGGAAATTCCCTTTTTTCCCCTCTTCCTCTTTGCTCCACCCCTGCCAAAGATGAAGTTATAAGAAGGAAACAACAGACTTTCCAAATTACATTCTGTAATAGAACATAACTTTACAATAACAAATTTTACTGACCAGTACAAATACTACAAACTCCCATTATAATTTTGGTTGACTTTTTAAAGATATATTATTTAATAAAGCAAAATTCAGTGCAACTCAACAAACATTTATAAAATACCTACTATGTGCTAGGTACTCAGAATACAGAGACAGAAACAAAACTGAACACTCTGCCCTCAAAGGATTTATACCCACAGAGAAATAAGTAAGTAGAACATTTGGATAGAGAGAGAACACAAGTGAAGGGGAAAATGCAGAAAGGCCTGTAGAAGAGGGAGACATGAGTTAATCTCTGAAGGAAGTCCATCATTTTAAGAGGTGAAGAAAAGGAGGGAAATTATCTTTTGCAGGCATAAGAAAACATCTATGTAAAAGCACAGAGATATAAAATGGAATGTCAAGTTCAGGCAAGCAGAGCCTTATTGACTGGAATGTGGATTGTTTAAAGGGCAGTTATGGGAAATGAGTCTGAAAGAATAGATTAGGATCATAATTTATAAGGTATTAAATTCTAGACTCTGAAATTTGTCTTTTACAGAGAGGAAGTAAGGGGCCTTCAAAAATTATTTTGGATTTAAGGAGTAACTTAATCTGACATGCATCAGCAGTATTAATTTGGCAGCTATTTGAAGGATGAGTTGAATGGGGGGTGATTAGATGTAGGGAGATGAATCAGGAAACTTTTAGGAAGTGAGAGATGATGAAAACCTTAAAGAAGGGAATAGATGTTTTAATTAATTTAATTAAGAGTATTAATATCCTGGAACATGTATGTGGATAGATTTCAAAGGAAAGTTTTAAACTTAGGGGAGAAAAATAACATCTTTATTTTTGCTAACCTTTAACAGAAAAGTAGCTTTTTCTTTAGTTATGAATGTAGTATTCGTGTCAATAGGCTTCACCAGACTATTAATGGTGTCCATAGCATTAAAAAAGAGTTAAGAAACTATTCTAGAGAAATCCAATTGACTTTGGGATGGGAAGATGGAGGAGAAAAAAAGAATCAAGAACAATGCTGAAGTTTTAAACTTGAATAACCAGAAACATAGAGGTACCTTCAACAGAAATAGTGAAATTTGAGGCAAGGCTATCAGTTCAAATTCAAGCTCAATCATTAACCACCTTTATGACCTTTCAAGGGCAGCTAGGTGGTACAGTGGATAGAGTACTAAAGCTGGAGTCAAGCTCAAATTTGAGTTTCAGACACTTCCCAATTGTGTGACTCTGGGCAAATCACTTAACCCTATTTACCTCAGGGTCCTGAACTATAATACAACCTGGAGAAAGAAATGGTAAACCACTCAAGTATCTTTGCCAAGAAAATCCCAAATGGAATCATGAAGAGTTAGACATAATTGAAAAGTGACTGAACAAGTGACATTATAAAGCTATTTAAACTCTCTGAGCCTCAGTTCCCTCATCTATAAAATGGAGTCTAAATAGATGGATGACCTTTGAGTTCCCTTCCTGATATAAATGTATGGTCCTATAAAATCCTGAAGAAATATTGTATATACATTAAGAATGAAATTATTCAATTTAGTTCATTTCAGTTTTCCAAGTCTAGGGATGATGCTCAAGCATCTCCCTTGTAATTCCAAGCAATGCTATCTACCAGAGTACACATTATTCAAATTACAGTCACAGGAAGTTAGGGGACACAGTGAATAGAGTGGCAGGACTGAGGTCAGAAAGATTCATTTAAATGAATACAAATCTGATGTCAGACACTTACTAGCTGTGTGACCCAGACCAAGTCACTTAATCCTCTTTGCTTTAATTTCCTGATCTGTAAAATGACCTAGAGATAGAAATGTCAAGCCATTCCAGTATCTTTGCCAAGAAAACCCCAAATGGGATCAAGAATGACAGAAATAATTCACCATCACTACCAACAAGAAGTCATGTCTTGCAAATTCAATCTATTTCATTGATGGCAAATATAAAGGAGTTTTGATTATAATTCAAGCTACCTATAACTTATGTGTTGTTCACTTATCATAAGTAAGAAATAGAGGCAAATAAATTAATCATAAGGGTGTGGGGGTGGTATTTCTTCATTAGGAAGTAGGCCAATTAGCTTAAAAGAATGAAGTGGTGGAAAAAAACAAAAAGACACTGAATTCAGAGGCCTTAAATTCAAACCCTGGTTCTACTACTTATGGTATATATAACCTTATTAATTTTCAATTTCCTCATCTTCAAAATCTGGGATTTTGTAGATATAATCTATAAAATCTATTCAAATCATCAGTCTCTGATACTATAAAGATAGTAAATAATTTAATCTTTTTAGTCTCAGTTTCCTCATCTGTAAAATTAGGAGATTGGACTAAATGGCCTCTTAATGTGCCTGTCAGTTCTAAATCCTACAATTAGATAAGTGAATGTGCTCGGGTTTTTCCCCACAAGAAATCAAAATTGCTGACATTTAAATAATACTTTAAGGTTTAAAAAGAACTTTATATATATATATATATATATATATATATCAGACTGATATATATCAGATATATATATATATATATCAGACAAGGTAACTGAGGCTAAAAGATTAAGCGATTTGCCCAGTGTCATCCAAGTTGTAAGAGTCAGATGGAAATTGGAATCCAAAGCCACCCTCACTCCCTCTTAATCGAAGGGTACAGATCACATTCCCAGATCTTGCATAAGCCTGTCTTGCAGGCTAGAATGAGATCAGAACCCTGTGAAAGTATGGAGATGACAGACAAGGTCTGAGTCATATTTGCATGCCAGTACCCATAGATTAGCTAAGCCAGCTTCTTTAGTCAATTTAGGATGTGAGAATGTTTAGTGGTCATATTCACTTAAGACTCTAAAAGGAAAAAAAAAAACTATCACTCCAATTTATTGATGAATTTTATATTATAATAGTGACCTCTATATATGTTTTCTTATTGAATTCAGAATTTTAGATCCAGATCATTTATTCTCATTCCCTAAATGAATAGATGAGGAAATAAGAGACCCAGAGAGTTCATTGATGTTCGATTAAGTAAGTATATGTAAGAGCATGGTGAAGTCGTTAGAGTGTTCAGCTAGTGGTCAGGTCAGGACACCTAGATTTGAACAACTGCAATGATACTTAATAGCTATGTGGCTATGGTTAAGTTACTTAATCTCTTGGGGTATATGGGATGCTAAGGGAGAACAGCACCTCTTATGTGAGGTTTTGCTGAGCCCTATTTTGGGCTGCTCATCCACCTTTGGTGTCCAATCTGTGGCCCAGCTCTCATCTATGGCTCCAAGAAGGTGTAGCACATGCGGCAGCTGCACTCCAGTAAACCATCTCAGCAAACCCTCTGGGGAGTTAGGGAATGGTCCACCCCCAGCATAT
Organism: Myrmecobius fasciatus; assembly: GCA_023553655.1. Lineage (NCBI taxonomy): Eukaryota > Metazoa > Chordata > Mammalia > Dasyuromorphia > Myrmecobiidae > Myrmecobius > Myrmecobius fasciatus. The sequence continues at coordinate 165,905 of JAJPUD010004937.1, read as the reverse complement.
GAAGACTTCCCCCCAGTAGAATGGGCAGATGAGAACAATTTGTTCCAGTGGCCATAAAAGTGGTGGAAGCAAACACTGTGGAGTGCTTATTAGACATCAAAGATGACAAGGTCATCCACTACATTCTGAGCCATCGCCACTTATCCTGAATTTTGCCTTGCCCCTGGACTTTGATGATTCTAGAAGAGAGAGTAAAGCTGACAACTTTGTGCAGCTTTGCCTCAGTTAAATCCAATTTACAACCAAGTCAAGACATCCTGTGAAAACAAAGGACAAACAACAGACAACCTCTCCTCTTCTATAAAATATTTCCAAGACAGGCTCATGGTGGGAGAAATTCTCTGTAAAACACCCTACCAATGTGAGTAAATAATTAGTGAACACATTTGCTTGTTGTTGTTCCAAGTGGTATAACTAGTGATGTAAAAGTTACAATTAGGATTTAGGTGCCCTGTCCCCTAGTTTGATTCAATTTTCCAAGTACTAGACCCACATACTAACAATAATTAGAATAATATTCCTTCCAAATTGCACTATTTATGGATTTTGTGCAGTAAAAATACAATAATCAATATTGAGAATTATGGTTTTATGAAAAACCATAAAATATGTATATGTATGTATATTGGAGAGAGAGAAAGAGACAGAGAAACAGAGAGAGAGAAACACACACACACACATACATAGAGACACACCCAGAGGAGAGACACACACAGAAAGAGCTATAGCTATAACCTTCCAGTTCTGTGAGTCCTTATACCACTATTAAAAGTAAAATCTATAGAATATGTCAAAATACCTTTTTTTAGCTTCTGTTATTAAAATATCAATTTTCCTTTCATTTTATATTTCTCAGTGTCCATCAATATGCATTTATTAAGTATTTACTATGTATCAGGCACTATGCTAAGCACTAGAAATACAAAGAAGAGATTACAGTTCCTAATAAGGAGCTAACATGTATTTAAAGGTACAGTAGATAGAGTTCTAGGCTTGGAGCCAGGAAGCCTTATCTTTGATATCTACTAGCTATATGACCCTAGGCAAGTCATTTCATCTTGTTTGCCTCAGTTTCCTCATCTGTAAAATGAGTTGAAAAAATAAATGGCAAACCACTTCATTATCCTTGCCAAGAAAACCCCAAATGGGTTTGTAAAAAGTTTTACATAACTGAACAACCGCATATTTAGAGTAGATATTACACTTGTCCTGTCCTACTCAACCAACAAGAACTTTGTAAGCCTTACAATGTGCTATGTACTAGGGATGGAAAAATAAATATGAAACCTTTCCTACTTTAATTCTATCAAATGAAATCAATGTACATGTATAAGTGTAGTTTTCCCTTCTGATCTATCTCCCAAGTTCTACTCTTAGTAAATTGGAACTCCAGAGGGATTACTCTTTCCCTCAAGACTCTAGAAGTACCTCTGAGGGATTGTCACTTCTAATATTATCACTTATGAATTCCCAGTCATTGTGCTTCCCCTCAATTTCAAATAACTACTTGACATCAATTAGCTTTTACAAAAGAATATTTGCTGAGAAGTTATAGTAAGAACAGTTATTGGGGGAGGTGAATTCTCTCCTACACAACATCTGTGGGGAGTATAGATTCACTCTCCTTCTTCCTGACACACATGGTCCTTTAACAAAATGCACTTAAATTTGAAATAGAAATGTAGTGACATAAACAGGAAGTTCTTAGTGGTACCTTATGCCTTCTGGCTATGGTGGTCCTAATCTTCCTTCAAGTACCCTCTACCAACTTTGCTTCTGGTTGTGGTGTCAATGATGGATAAGTTGCTATCTTACTTGGACTGGCTCCTCACTGTTACTGCTTCTGGTGGTCCTTCCTGGTGATTCTTCTTCATGGTTCCCATTGTTGAGTGGATTTCTGATGATTCTTTTGACCTTTTGATGCCTATCAATCATAACTTGCTTAATTCCATCTCTGGATGTTCACCTACCTTTAGGAAAGAATAAACAGAAAAGACTCTAAATACTCAAAGACATGATAGGGATGAGGGGAAGACTTCTATAATTGAGTAGCTTGAGCATGATTCATCCTTGAAATACCCAACCTACCATTTTGCTTGTGTGTTTGGGGGAGTGGAAAATTAACAAAATGATCCCAAAATGAGTCTTATATAGCAATACTCAACTGGAAGAAATTATTTGCCCTTTGAATTTGTGGGAAGTTTCATGCAGAATTCTCATTACTGGATTCCCTAGTTAGGGAGATCCACTAGAGAAAACTGAGCCTTTTTTCCTCCCTTTTGTTTTTTACCGGAGGGGAATCTTTTTTCTGCCAAGGGCCATTTCAATATTTATAATACCATTCATGGGTCATACAAAATTGTCACTTTATAGAACTCAAACGGTGGGAGTTTATTGTACTTAGCTTTCAACTCATCATCACCTATCATTGCCTTACAAATAATTTCACAGACTTTACGTGGCCTATGAGCTGGACATTCTCCACCCTTATTTTAGGCTATATTTATCTAATATCACTCTTCTAAGTTTTATTTTTTTCTTATACATTAGACTAATTTCTTTGTGATAACTTTTGCCTTCTTCAATGTTTGTGAATTGATAGCTGTTGTATTAATTTGTTCAAGCTACCTAGGGCCTAGAATGTCACCAAGAGCACATGATGATAGCTCATAAATGTTCCTTTATTTGCTTTTTTTCCCTCTTTTTTCATTTTTAAGCATTTACAATGTAAATGTTATTATGCAATCTTAATAGACTGCAGATCCACAGAGTAAGCTTGTCTTTTAATTATTTCCATGTTATCCTCTACACACCTTATTTGTACAAAGTGCTTTGCATGTAGTTTCACCCGCTAGAACTTAAGGTTCTCAAGAGTAGGAACTATTCTTTGCCTTTTTAATTTTTTATTCCTAGGGCATTGCACATTGCCTAGCATATAGCAAGAATTTAATAATGCTTTTTAACTGACTGTTGACCATCAAACCCAGGATAACTAGCCTCACATGTGTTCATAGTTTATCTGACTTGGTTTTCTTCCTTTTCAAACTTAGTAAACTAATACTACTGTTGCATAAGTTTGGAATTCCATTAAAATTGCCTTTGCCAGAAGAAGAATCCTTTGGAGATCTATAGATATAATACTATAGGTCCTATTGCCTATAGTATAGATCCTAGGAGAACTTTTAATGAGTTTTTTGTTAAAAGAAATACTTAATACAATGATTCAAGACAGTTCTGAAAAATCTATGATAACAAATGCTACCCATACCCTTACAAAGAACGGATGAAGTCTGAATGCAAATCCAAGAATAGTTTTCTTTATTTTATTTTTCTTGGGATTAATTTTTTCTGTGGTTTGTTTACATGACTAACATGGAAATATATTTTGCACAATTGCATGTGTATACATTATATCAAATTGCCTGCCTTCTTAATGAGAGGGAGAAGAGGAAGAAAGAAGAGTGGGACAGAATTTGGAATTCAAAATTTTTAAAAATGAATGTTAACATGGGGAAAAATAAATGCTTTAAGACTTTCTCTGAATCTTATTTCAATGTCTCCATGTGTCAAAGACAACACAGAAAAGCTTATACCAAAGATATAGGTTAATTTCTCACCTGGGGATGTAGGAGTGATTTCTAGTTGATCACCAGTCCTAAATTCCTATAGAGAGAGCCTTACATGTTCGGGAAATTCTTTCTTTTCCTTTATTACCTTTATATTGGGGAAGGCCTTTAGAAACACAAAGACAAGCTCTTGCAAACTATGCAAACAGAAACATAATACACTTTGAGAAATGCAGTTGAGGACAATAGTGTTTTCCACCAATACAAGTACAGCTATTTATGTAAGTTCTATGCCATATTAGCTGTTTTAATACTCATTCCTGTATGAAGAAGAGAGTAAAATAAAATACTTAAATCTCTGAGAGCCTCAAAAAACTGTGCTGTATTAAGAATGGAAAATGAGTTCAAAATGCATCCCAGCATTTTTACTGAGAACGGCAAAATATTTACAGGGGCAATGTGCAATTCTTGACATTCATGAAGCATGATCAAATTAGCCCTTTATAATTAGTTACATGAAACAGTACAATATTCCAATGATTGCTTTTGGAAGTAATTTTTCCTCCATTTTGACTCAAGATTAGTACTATGTGACAACAAAAAGCCTCCTAATTGGCTTTTGTTTTTAAGAGCATTTCATTTTTTAGAATTAAATGTGAATAAAAAATTTTAAAATTGTTTCAAATTTTCTCCCTTTTTCACTATGTCCCCAAGATAGTAAGCAATTTGATATATAAGCAATAATCTAAAAAATAATTCCATATGAATCATGCTGTAAAAAAAGAAACAAACCAAAAGGGAAAAAATGAGAAAAAATAAAAATATACTTTGATTTGTATTCAGATTCTATTAGTTCTTTCTCTGGATATAAATGGCATTATTCCTCATAAGACCTTTGGAATCATCTTGTCATTACACTGTTGAGAGTAGCTATCCTTCATACTTGATCATCATACAATGTTGCTGTTACTATGTATAATGTTCTCCTGGTCCTGTTCATTTCACTTTGTATCAGTTCATACAAATCTTTTCCAGTTTTTCTGAAATCTTCCTGTCATTATTTATATAACACAATAGTATTCCATTACATTCACATATAACAACCTGTTCATCCATTCCTCAATTGATGATCATTCCTTCATTGGCTTTCATTATGGGATAGACTTGACTCATGTCAGGCCTTTAATAGTTTGTTTCATATTGGAACAAAATAAGACACAAGTCATTCAACAATTTAACAAAAAATTTACTCAGTCACACATAACATGTTAAATATATTGCAAAGGTGCTAATGGATGATATTGTCAGTTAATTTACTTTAATCAAGTTCTTCCACCTGTGAATTGGCCTTTGTGGTCTTCCAGTCAAACCTCAGAGTCAGATTTAAGTCATTTTGGCTCTTTTTGCTCAGGCAATTTAGGACTTGGTCCATAAACATTTATTAAGTGCCCACTATAAGCAAGGCATTTTCATAAATATTGAGGATACAAAAAGAGGCAAAACAAAGAGCTCACAAGCTACTAGGAAAACAACAAGCAAACATATATAAACAAACTATATACAGACTAAATAGGAAGGAAAAAGGTTTCTTGCAGAAGAAAGTATTTTAGCTGTCACTTAAAAGAAGATAGTGTAAACTACTTAAGCCCTTCCTCTCCTAAGCTAAATTCAGCTCTGGAGATGGTCTTTGGTATCCTTTAACGGGGAAAAAATAGCACAATTACTATTAGTAAAGGAGTTAAAGATATTGCTCACATTATGGCTTTGGAACTAGAAGGACTGATGATGAGACATAGAGTTAGGGCTTAATAGCATACAAATGTTAAGGAGAAAAGTCTCATTTTCTTGTCTGCAGGCTTTGGAGTGACTAAGTCTCCTATGAAGCACTAGGTGGGGAAAAGAGAAAGCACATGACTTGTCTTCCCCAACTCTTATTTTTCAGCTGCCATCTTTCTCTTGGGTGGAAGGATTATGATAATCTGCCCACATCATGCTAGTTAGGTTAGCTTTTCCTTGAAAAATATGGCAACCATTTTAGAGACTTTATTGGCTTAGAGAACCAAAGGCTCAGTCAGGCTCTTGCTAAAACTTCCTGGTCACCTGAACACGAAATATGTAACTTGCTTTAGAAAAATTCTTAAGTTTGCCTGGTAGAACACAATGGACAACTGAAGCAGGAGGACTATTCAATTGAACAAATTTTAGATGTTCTCAATATATAGTCTTGCTTAATATCCTTCATTGATTAAGTGAATATCCCATTGTTAACTGGTGAATGATGTATGAGCATCTCATTTCATTATGATATCAAATATAAACTACCATGGGATTGGTCTAAGTCACGCTCAACCCCAAATAGCCCCTGAGCACATAGTGCCTTTTACTTTTGTGTTTATTCTTTCCTGATATTAAATGAATGAATACCCAGAGATAGAGTTGACCAGATTTTGACCCATGATGTTGAAGCTTAAGGTATGATCATTTTTTTCCCAGAATTCTTACCCCTTAAATTCTAATAACTTAAACTGCATTAAGAATTTTGGGACAACCTGTTTTGGATGTGAGTGAGGAAGCCACTTGACTTTATTAAGTAGAGAGGTAGTATAAAATGGTCACACTGTAGGGAATTCATTTTGTGGGCTGTATAGAGGAAGTATTAGAGTGAAGAAAGACATGAGGCAAAGAGATCAATTAAAAAAAACTATTGTACTAACCCAAGCTATAAGTAATGAGAGTTTGAACTAGGGTGATGACTGAATGAGACAAGAGAAGGGAATAGATGTGGCACGAGATGGTAACAACAACATCTGGCAACTATTTAGTTTTATAGATTGGGGAAGAGTGAGGAAACTCACCAAGATTTTGAACCTGGTTGATAAAAGGATGGTGATTCCCTTGACAAAAACATGGAGGTTCATAAGTGATACTTTTGTCATGGGGCAGGAATGTTCTGAGACAAAGAGGTTTATATTGAACATACTGAGTTCTAAGTGTTCAATAGGCAATTAGTGATGAAAGACTGTTGCTTGGGATATTAGGGCTGGATATATAGATTTGGAAATCACCAGCACAGAGATCATCTTGAACCTCTGGGAACTGATAAAGCCATCAAGTGAGAGAATGAATAGAATGCAAAGAAAAGGACCAAAAACAGTCTTGAGATATGCACACTGTTAAGGGTCATGACAAGGATGATAATTCATTGAAGGAAAGCTGAGAAGTGTTCAGACAAGTACAAGGAGGACCAAGAGACAAGGAGAACAAGAATGCAAAAACCCAGGAAGAATGAAGCATGAAAAAGGAGAAGGCAGGTGTCAATGCCAAATGCTGCAGAGAGGTCAAGAAACATGAGAGAAAATTTTTAGATTTGGTAATTAATTAAACATGGGATGTCCCATATAGTTCAGTCCAAATTGCACTAAGACCTCTGAATACCCTATAAAAATTCTTGTCTTGATCGATTTTAGCCTATTCCCATCTTACACATTTTATAGTACATGTGTTTTATGCATTTCTACTCTTTACTCACTCTCTTTTCAAGTCGTATTGTCCTTACACAAAACAGACTATCTCCGATCTCTATGCTTTAATAATGGCTATTCCCTTATATTTGGGATGTATGCCCACCTCTTGCAGTTGATGGTTTATTTCAAGATTCAGCTCAAATATTCCTTTCTTCATGAAGTCTTTCCAGGTCCTTCTGGTTACCAGTATCTAATGTTTTCCTTTGTATTTACTTGTATTTGTTTTGTATGTGTGACAGATACCCTATATGCAGAGATAAGCTACAGCCAGCACGAATTGTCTCATTGTTCACTAAGATATCAGCAAAAACTACAAATCAAGACTAGATTTATTGTTTTGTTATTTGTCACTATAGCCTTAACAAAGCTTATGTTCATGTTAACATTTTTAACTATTATAAATGTTACCATTAAAAACTAAGATTACACTGATGCATTGTTGGTGGAGCTGTGAACGGATACAGCCATTCTGGAGAGCAATTTGGAGCTATGCTCAAAAAGTTATCAAATTGTGCATACCCTTTGACCCAGCAGCATTTCTATTGGGCTTATATCCCAAAGAAATCACAAAGGAAGGAAAGGGCCCCACATGTGCAAGAATGTTTGTGGCAGCCCTTATTGTAGTGGCTAGAAACTGGAAATTGAATAGATGCCCTTCAATTGGAGAATGGCTGAATAAATTATGGTATATGAATGTTATGGAATATTATTGTTCTGTAAGAAATGACCAGCAAGGGGCAGCTAGGTGGCGCAGTGGTTAGAGCACCAGCCCTGAAGTCAGGAGGACCTGAGTTCAAATCTGGTCTCAGACACTTAACATTCCCTAGCTGTGTGACCCTAGGCAAGTCACTTAACCCCAATTGCCTCAGCAAAAAGCAAAAAAAAAAAAAAAAAAAAAAAAAATGACCAGCAAGACAATTTCAGAGAAGCTTGGAGAGACTTACATGAACTGATGCTGAGTGAAATGAGCAGAAGCAGGAGATCATGATACACGGCAACAACAGTACTATATGACGATCAATTCTGATGGACATGGCTCTCTTCAACAATGAAAAGTTTCAAATCACCTCCAATTGTTCACTGAAGAAAGCCATATACACCCAGAGAGAGGGATGTGAAATGTGGACTACAACATAACATTCTCATACCCTTGATTGATGTTTGCTTACATTGTGTTTCCTTTATCTGATATGTCTTTCTTGTAGACACGATTTTTCTTGCACAACAATGATAAGTTTGGAAATATGTATACATATATTCGATTTGCCAATAGTTTAACATAATTAACATGTAGTGGATATCCTGCCATCTAGGGGAGGGGTGGGGAGTTGGGGGGGAAATTTGTAACAGAAAGCTATGTAAGGGTTAATGTTGAAGAATTACCCACACATATGTTATGCAAATAAAATAAAAAATTAAAAAAAACTAAGATTAAAATTTTTAAATGCCTTGTATGTTCTTTTTTAAAAGAACAAGTTGTTAAAATATTTACCAGGTTTTCTTAACTGATTGAAAATAAGTCCCTTGATGATAATCATTCTGTTGTTAAACTTTGTGTCCTCAAAGGCTAATAGAATCCTAGACATCTAGTAGGTAATTAAGTAATAATTGTTGATTGATTGGTTTTATCATTATATTATTTTATTTCTTTTGCTCATTCTCTATATTTTATTGCCTTTTCATTCTATGTATGTAATTTGGAGATTGTATTTAATATGGTGGCATTTATTAAAACATTAAATTATTATTTTATCAATTATCATAGTTATCTCATTCTCATCTTTCCAATGGGGTAAAGATAAAACAGTCAGAGGAGAATTCACTTTCTTTCCTTTTTTTTTTTTTTTTTTTGCTGAGGCAATTGGGGTTAAGTGACTTGCCCAAGGTCACACAGCTAGGATGTGTTAAGTATCTGAAGCTAGATTTGAACTCAGGTCTTTCTCACTTCAGGGCTGGTGCTCTATCCACTGCACCACCTAGCTGCCCCCCTAGAGAATTCATTTTCTTATTATTCTTCTGTATTTAATGTGCTATGGACTATTGCTCAGATATATAAAATGACTGCTTTTGTAGATAATTGAGCGCTGGGATGAAAACTTATCTTCTTTAGATTCCCTGAAAGCATTTCAGGGACAATTCTATGGCAGGTAAAACAAGAGAGATCATAGATATTTTATCTTGTTTACACATTGCTTTAATTTCTTCTGTTAAGTTTTTATATTTTAATAACTTTTTCATATAATTTGGAGATAATGAATATTCTACATTGTGACATTTAAAAAATTATATTCTAAACTTTTTTGGAACCATGCTATGTGCAAGCAGTCCTATATGTAACGCTGTCACAGTTCCTCTAACAGTTTATTTATTGAATTAAGAGTTTTTATTTTAGTATGGGAATTTTATCTGTTTCTAAAAGATGGTGAGATTCTGCTGAGTAATTCTAGTGTGACTATGTCATTCCATGCAAATGATGAATTTTTGAAGGTTTTTTAAAAAGTCTTCCACTTCTTCCTATCTATCAGCTTCAAACAATAGTTCCAGTGTCTTTGGGCGTCTTAGGTTCACAAGATGGCTTCAATGTTCATTTGCCTATATTCAGGCAAGTAATACAAAGCAGAAGAGGAAGTCAAAGTCCTATGCTTAAGCTCACTTTATTGAGCTCTCTAGGTCTAGTTGCCACATGAGGACAATAGCCATAATGCTGAGATTGAGGGAAGGGCATCAGACCCACTCCCACCCCTTCAGCAAGAAGATCCCTTACTCACTAGTTCTGTTGGCAAAAAGAGAGAGAAGGGGCTGAAGGTGGGTCACTCCCTTTTTAAAGGTCCATTGACTCATCAGCTCTTTCTGTTCAGTGGCCAATAAATAGATTGCTTCATCACCCCCAAAGTCCCTGAGTCCTTAAACTCTGAATCATTGCAAGCTGGCAGGGGCTTTGTTATTCCCCAACCACTGAGCTAGCACCTGAGGTTAGCTGGAAGCAGGCTGGACAGCTCTTTACATGCTGTCCTACTTAAAATTCCCAGTTGTTCAGTCATTTTTGTTATGTCTGACTTTTCATGATCCCATTTGGGGTTTTATTGGCACACATACTGGAGTGTTTTGCCATTTCCTTCTCCAACTCATTTTATAGATGAGCAAACTGAGGCAAACAAGGTGAAATAACTTGCCCAGAGTCACACAACTAATAAATGTCTGAGGCCAGATTTAAATGAAGGTTTTCCTGACCCCAGACTTTGCACTCTATCTCAATTTATTGGGAGTACATTATTTTAGAAGTTGGAAGGGACAATACTTTTAACTAAAAGCAGTATGAAATCATTCTCTACAATTGGTGAGACATATTTCTGATCTTGTTATGATGTAGTACTGGTGCCTAAGAAAACATGTATTTATTCTAGAGATGGCCAGGCAGTTCAATGGATACAGTGTTGAGCCTGGAGTCAAAATCACCAGAGTTCAAATTTGGCCTCAGACACTTAACTAGCTGTATGATCCTGAGCCAATCCCTAAAATTTGTTTCAGTTTTTTTTCATCTATAAAATAGGAATAATAATAATATCCTAGTATTGGTGTGAAGATCCAATGGGGTAATATGTGTAAAGGGCTTCAGATACTTTCTGTTGATGCTGTCCCCAGTCCTTTGTCTATCAATATGGGTAATATTTTGGGCTTTGAGGAGGTTGCAATCATTATTAATAATAGTAGCATAATTATTTTAAATGAGATTTTATTTAGCATGGTAACAGCTAGTGAGTGGCAAAGCCAAAAGCAGAATCTATATCATCTGACTCTTTCAATAACATAAGAGATTGTGTGAATCTGTAAATGGAAAGCTAGTCCTGAAAGAAGTTCCAGGTTAAGCCCATTTCTAGCACACAAAAACTATGTGATCCTGCCTGAGTCACTTCCCCTCTCAGTGATCCAGACAGCTCTTTAAGAGTATTACCTGCAAAGGAGGCACCCATCTGTGATGGTAGAGGGAGTTTCTTATATCCATAAAATCATGGGTCTAATTCACATCCTATAAAAAATTTCTTCTTGCTGTCTCCTCATTTCTCCCTTATCCCCTAGGACTCTGTGTTCCCAAAATGACCAATCACAAGTCTCTCATTTTGATCCAATTTAATGAACATCTTAGCGACTGACATGTGCAAAGGATCAGATGATAAACTGTGAATACAAAGGCAAAAACTGTCCATCTCTTTTTCCTCCAAGGAATTTACTTTTTAATAGAGTTGAGGAGAAAATTGCAGTTTAATGTTAAAAAAAATTTAGCTTCTTAGCTTGTTATCCATGAATATGACACTTTTCTATATATTGAAAACTATTATCATTTAATTTAGCTGATGGAGTATTAGTAAAGGAAGTCTATGTGTTGTACTGAGGTCTGTGCATCTATCTAAAATTTGTAGTGCCAGGAATTGGACTTCATGAGAAACAAGGAAGAAGAATTTTTGTTTTCTACTTTCATTTGTTGCTAAGGAGGAAAGAAGAGAAAGGAAAGGCCGTAGAGGAGTAGAGTCTAAAAAAAGAAAGAAGGAAGCATTTATTAAATTCTATTTATATTTCCAGACACTGTGCTAATCTCTCTACAAATACCTCATGTAATCTTTACAACAACTCTGTGAAGTAGATGCAGTTATTATTTCATTTTACAGATGAAAAAACTGAGGGAGACAGATTTTCCCAGGGTCACTCAACCATTAAGTGAGGTCAGATTTGAATTTTGTTTGCCTTTCTCCAGGATTAATGCTCTATCTACTATACCATCTTGCTGCCACCTATATGGGGCAAAGTACATGGTTCTACTTTATTAGTAAGGAAGGGGAGATTTTCACTCTCCCACTCCCATCACTCAGCCACTCTCATCTACTCTTGCCCAGATATAACTGGTCTCTCTTGGATGTGCTGTTTCTTGGATCTTCTCAATCCATTCTCTTCCAGGCTTCCCTTAGGTACTGGTTTGGATTTCACCTTGAAAATGGCATGCAGCTCTACTGAGTTTACAGAGCAGAAGCCTTTTGTCACTTTTATATTTCTAGGTTTGTAGTAAGAAGAAGAAAGAGAAGAATTCCCTGTCTTTGGGGGAGCTACAATGTAGGATCCAATTGATCATATTGTAGACAAAGTCTCTTCATAAATCTATCCTCTCCTAATATTTCTCTTCATGGTTTCAAATTATCTTATTGCTCCAACTTTTGGAGACAAGAGATAATCTCTTTGTGGATCTTTCCATGTGGTTTTCAGAAACCTAATATAACTGAAGGTGCCTCTAATTCCCTGAGATGTAAGACCTAAATCTCCATAAAGATGTCTTGCATCACTTGCCAAAGTCTGCCTTTGGAAAAATCCAGTAACTTAAAGGTATGTAGAGAAGGTATACTTAACCAGCCTCATTCTCTCTCCCTACCACACAATCACATTCCTCAGGTTTATGAGATGCACCTTTGGAAGGCAGTGGGTGTTTCCCAGAACAAGAAATATCCCATGTTTCTGGCAAAGGGAGTGAGGCTTTGGGCTGGACGTATTGAGCTCCTGGCAACTTGGCTTTTGTTCCTTATGAAATCAGGGGCAGGACTTGAGGATTCTGAGCTATATGTGGATGTATCAGTTGATTAATTAGGTTTGGAATGAAACTGGGATGATGTGCTCCAGAATGCATTACTGAGCAGGGCTAGAGATTAAAAAAATGGCATGAGTGAATTCTAGATTAGCTATGCTGGTCTGCCAAACCAAATTCAAATGTAAATCTTTCCAGCCTGCCTTAACACATACTTACATCATATTGTCATACATACAGAGTTGTAGTGTAACAATGAATAAAATTCTGAGAGCCCATCTTGTGGACAAGTTATTTAACTTCTGTTTGTCCCAGTTTCCTCAACTGTGAAATGAGTATAATTAAAGCACCTACCTCAAAGACTTGTAAGACTCAAATGAGATAATATTTGTAAAAGGTTTATTTAGCATAGTGCCTGCCACATAGTAGGACTAGATCTATTATTATCATTGTACATATAACAGTTTAGGTGAATTTTTCAGAGTCACTCAACAAGAGGAAAAATGTGCTTTTATGTTTAATTAGTAAATACAAGTTGCTGATTATCTCCATGCTATAATTTCTCCAGATCATCTCCAAATAGAGATTTTGGATAGAGGGCCTTTTGAGATCAATAGAATGGGAATTTTGACAATTCTAGTATAACAGAGTAATAGAGTCATATTTTTAGAATTTGAAGGGACAGGTATGCCTTCTCGTGCAATCTCAATTTACATAAAGAATTAACCAAAGATGATGATTTTCTTTCTCTATAATTAATGACTTGAGAGAAACTAGATTTGCTTCAACAATTTGTAAGTTACTAAGGAATAAGGAAGGGAGCATCATTTAATGTCATCTAGCTAAATATCTACAACCCTGGCAAACAGATAAAAGAATGAAAGAATTCAAAAAGTCGATAGACTCTCCATTAATTTACTTAATCACTGTGATGTTATAGGTCTTCTTCCTAAAGTAGATATGGATTTGTTATTGTTGTTGAGCTATGACAGATATATAAATATACATATATATATATAATCAACTAATGAATAGATTAGTAAATAAATAACCTATTCAGCACTCAACACTTTCATTTTTAAAGTGAATGGAAGAAAAATAGGGAATATCAACTCCAGAATCATTGTCAGTATGACATATTGACTATTATAACAATATGTCTGTTTGATTGAATTATATTGGTCTTTTTTCCTTTTTTGGGGGAGGGAGCTAAAATCTTGCTTCTGAAAACCTATAAAAATTTTTATTTTGATCTGAGTGACCATTTCCCACATGGATTCTCTCAATTTAGATGTTTATTTAAGACAGGTAATCACTGAGGTCATTGGTAGAATGTGAAATCTTTGAGGGAAAGGACAGTTTCATTGTCTTTATACCTCTTACATCTAACATATATTAAGTTTTAAATAAAATGATTATTGATTAATTAATCTTGCAGTGACAACCTGGTTTAATATATACATATATATATGCTTATATATATATATATATATATATTAATACTGCCTAATACCGCAAATGAAACAAAAGATTTTAACCTGAAAATGAGATAACAGAACTTGCATATGAATAAAGGGCTAGTAGAAGAATATAGGCTGTCTGAAATATTAATTTTCATAAACTAGAATGTGATGCAGTTTTGGTAGGTGGCTTTGCATGTTGTGGTGCAGGCATACCTGGGGATTCCTGTGACCTGTTCAAGAGATCCATGAGGTTAAAATACTTTTATAATAATGCTAAGACTAGTTAATTTCCAATGTGAAAAAATATAAAAAAACCCAAATAAACAAAAGCTCTTGGGGGTGGCTGGCAAGTCAGTAGAAATTTGGATTCAAATCCTTCCTTTGACATTTGTGTGATCATGGGCAAATCCCAACTTCTTTCAGCCTCAGCTTTTTCATTTGAAAATGGACATCATATGGTTGTGGCTCTTTTCAGCAATGAGATGATTCAGGGTAGTTCCAATGATCTTGTGTTGAAGAGAACTATCTGTACCCAGAGAAAGGACTATGGGAAACTGAGTGTGAATCACAGCATAGCATTTTCATGCTTTCTGTTAATGTTTGCTTGCATTTTGTTTTCTTTTTCATTTTTTCCTACTTTTTGATCTGATTTTTCTTGTGCAGCAAGATAACTATAAATATGTATGCCTATATTGAATTTAACATATATTGAATTACTTTCCATCTAAGGGAGGAGGTGGGGGGAAGACAGAGAAAATTGGAACACAAGATTTTTCAAGGGTCAAAGTTGAAAAATTTTCCTTGTATATGTTTTGAAAATAAAAAACTTCAATAAAAAAGGAGAAAAAAAAAGAAAACAGACATCATAGTCCTTAGAGTACCTGCCTCGTGAGTTTGTTGTGAAAATTGAAAAAGAAAATGTATATAAAACACTTTTGTGATGTGAATTACAACTAGTATAACTCCTGGAAAAGTATTGCACAATCTAAAATAGTTTAATTTTTCAGTCAAGTGGCATTCATTAAGTGTGTGAGGCTTAAAACTGGATTTGTTTTACTGCTCCTCACACAAAAACACACATTCCTAATTCTTTTTCTTAATTTAAGCCAATTTCAAATCTATATGGCAACATGCTAAGCAAATTCATTTTTACTGATGTTTTTGTTTTGCAAATATTAGAAGTTTTCCATCTTGGGACTTCACTTCTTCACTCTAGACCATTAAAGGCCTTTTCTCTTCATAAAGAGTCTGGCCTTGCATTTCCTTACCCATACTTTGTTGTTCTCACCTGGATTCTCTCCAGCTCATTTGCTTGTCTCAGAGATGCCTTGGGAGAGCAACACATAACAATCTAGGTGTGGCTTCCTAGAGCCATTGGAGAGGGAGGGACCTTTATCTCCCACTCTGTGGTGTGATGCAAGCTTCATATCCTGGGTGAAGACACAAAAAGTGCTGATGTGCTATGAGTTGGTGTGGCACCACATAGTCTTCAAGAAAAGAACAACAAAGGAAGTCAAATATTTTCTACTGAAGGGAAAGCTGAATTATGTGAGAGTGTCTGATTCAAGAGTGAATAATGAGGAACTGTTTTATGGAAGTGAAAGAATAATTGTCAACCCTTCCAGGCAAAGATAGTAAGTCACAACAAATTTTTGATTAATCTTATGAACACAATAATTTTAACAATTTAATAAAAATTTCTACTTTTTTCATATGAATTGAAAAAACAAATCAGAGCAAAGTCCTTTGACTTTCAGTAATCTAGTCTATTTAAACTATGTGCATGATTTCTAGTTAGATCTGGTCCCCAAAGGTCAAGATAGGGATTCACCAACAGGGTATCTGTTTTTACCAATTCAGTTTCTAACTAGACTGCCTGATGACACGGTGCAATGTCAGCAAAAACTTAAATTTTCCTAAAATTTCTTTCATATGTTATACTTGAATAACATTTTTGTATTTTTCAAAAGTTATTAAATTCTTAGATTTTTTTAAATTAACACACATACACATACACACAATGGTATTCCTAAGGGGAAAATCATTGGTCTGCCAAGAGAATTTTATAAAATTTCTCTTCTCTCATTCATATGTCTTGGGTCTTGGCAATAATAGAGACAGAGCTGGAGGAAATGACAAAGGTCATGCAGTCCAGTTTGGGAAGCAATCATTTGGTCTCTATTAGAAGTTTTCCTGTGACAAGGAGCTCACTCACTACAAAATGGTCCATTCCCATTCTGGTATGTTGGTGTACAATGAAGTCTTAGATTTAAATTTAAGGACCTTCAATCTTCAATTCTTTCCTTCCAATTCTGGTTTTGGAGTTTTCTTCCTAAGCAAGCTATTTCCTAGTCTTATGCTTCATTTTTCTCATCCATATGAAAAGAGGACTAAACTAATCTGAACTCTCTTTGAACTCTAATTTCTATGATCTAATTCTTAGGAAGTTTCCCCCTCTATTTAATCAAACTGTAACTCCTCTAAATCCTACCAAGAATTTTTTTGTTTCTGTAATTTCTATCCATGATAACTCATTGCCTTATTCTATAGGGTTGAGTACAACTGAATTATTACATCTTCTAGATGACAGGTCTATAAATGTTTAAAAATAGCTCTCATAAGTTTTCTTATAAAAGATAGATGTTCTTGGCCTTTTTCTGGATCCTAAAAGGCATGATTTTGCATGTTTTCATGATACTGATTGATCTTGGACATGGTAGATGCTTGCTGACATGCATGTGGACAAAGGCAGTTATTTGGGAGATTATTAATTTCTGCATTTTTCATGCAGAATATATTATCTTATTTGGAGCCATGTCATATGGTTGAATCATGTTGGCTTGTAGTCCACTTAAACCCAATGTTCTTTATAGCATGAGCTCCATCTATGCTTTGTCTTCTCATCCTGTTCTCTAACATGTGAGTTTTTTTTTTAATCCAAGTGCAAGAATTTATGCTTACTTCAATTTTATCTTTGACAGGACATTCTGATTTTCTTCTGCATCACTTAAGAACAAGCAAACAAACAGGAAAGCAGCAGGAAGAAGGCCACACTCTTGTGATGTTCCAATACAAACCTCCCTCTAGATTAGGATGAAATTACTTCCCACCACTTTTTTTGGTTAATTTATTCAATTGACACTGTAGCCATATAAGTGTCCAATCCCTGATGCACACAGGCATTTTAAGAGATTTTTTAAAGTCTCACTGAAATCCTGGGAGATTTTTGTTCAAAACCAGAAATGAGGTTCTTCTGGCGTGGTTGCTCTTCATGAATCCATCCTGGAAATCTCTGACTCCCTTTTTAAATGCTCATGTGACAACATCTTCCATTACAAATTCTAGAATTTTGATAATAATTAATTTCAAACTCCCCTATCTTTAGTATGAAGATTATCCACTCTGAAAATTTAGATAGACAGACAGGCAGACAGATAGACAGATAGATGGATGGATGGATGAATAAATGAATGGATGGTTGAATGGATGTTTGGATGTGTGGATGAATGGATGAAGAGATGGATAGATGGATAGACAGGCAGATAGACAGAGAGATAAATAGATAGATTAGATAGATAAACTCCTATAAAGAGTTATATTGTCCCTGTTAACTTCTATCCATGATAATTCATATCTTTATATTATAGAGCTGAGTAAAAACTAATTTATTATATCTATCTTCTAGATGACAGGTTTGCAAAAAATTAAAATAGCTGTCACATTTTTTCTTCTGAAGGATAAATGCCTTTCTTCTTTTTCTAGATGGATGGAGAGAAAGAGAGAGAGAGAAAGAGAGATAGAGAGACAGAGAGACAGAGAGACAGAGACAGAGAGAGAGAGAGGGAGAGAGAAAGAGAGAGAGAAGGAAGAGGAAGAGGAGAATTATCATGATGATGATATATATATAAATATAGATAAAGATATAGTTAGATGTACATCTCTGTCTATAATCCTGGAGAACCTCTAGCTACTCAATTTTCAAAGACAAGTTCTTTGAGTATTTTGGCTCAGAGTTTGTTTTGGAGGTGAAGACTTGAACTCATTGAAGGCAATTAGGTTCTTTCTTAGTCCTTTCTCACTCATTTGGGGTTTCATATTTTATCATCCCATCTATCCCAAGCAGCAATGCTATTATTCAACTGTAGCATTGATAGCCCTTTTAATTATATTTAACATTTTAGAAGTGGTGAAGTGGTAGTGGTATGGAATCAAGACAAATTCAAATTCAGTTTCAGATGCTTACTAGCTAGGAGACCTTTGGCAAATCATTTAACTGCTATCTGTCCCATTCAGACAATTATAACACCTATCTCAAAGGATTGTTATGAGGATAAAATAATATTTGAAATACTTCCAAATCATATTATACAAATACTAGCTCTTATTTATTTAATGTAAATTTAAGCTAAATGCTGTACTTTAACCTTACTAAAAGTATTCTTTCTGAGCATAGTAACTCATTTGTATTTTATCTTTAGTTACTATTTCTTACTGCCATCACATGCTCTTTTAGCATCTGAATAAGTTGGTGAAGTAACTGTATAACTGCACTGGACTAGAATAGATTGTAGTCAGAAAGACCAGAGTTCAAATCCCACCAAAACTAATTACTGAGCAAGTACCTTAACTTTTTTCAGCCTCAGTTTCCTTACCTGTAAAAAGAACAAACATAATAGCCCCAATGTCACAGAGCTGTTAGGAGAATCAAATGAGTTAAACATAGTTTTTTGCCAACTTTAGAATACATTATAAAAGCTATTATTTGTTGCTATTGTTTGTATAATTATTATCATTTGTTGTTGTTAAGATAAACATAATTTGTTTTGTTGTTGTTCAATCATTTTAGTCATGTTTGACTCTTCATGACCCTATTTGAGGTTTTCTTCGCAAAGATACCAGAGTGGTTTTCCATTTCCTTTTCCAGGTCATTTTACAGTTGATGAAACGGAGACAAATAAGCTTAAGTGACTTGCCTAGGGTCATACTAAGTGTCTGAGGCTGAATTTAAACCCAGTCCTTCTTGATTCCAGGCCCAGCACTATCCACTGCACCATCTAACTGCTGGTAATTGTAGCAGCAGCAGTAGTAGTAGAAGCAACAGCAGTAATAGTAGAAGCAACAGTAGCAGCAGCAGCAGCAGCATTCAAGATCTTTTAGTTCATCTCACACATTTTACAGAGAAAACTTTGGCCTATAAATAGAAAGTTATTTACTGAGGCTCACCTAATTAACAGTAGAGTCAATTTGAACCAAAGTCCTGAACTATTGACTCCAATTCAATTCTCTTTTCACTTTCCAACCTCAATACCTTTCATGTATCTATGTAGTCAAGAAATGGTGAAGAAAAATTCCACATATCATGAGGAATTGAATGAATAACCTTGTTCAATCTGTCAGTCTAAACACAAGGGCCATCTCTGAACCATAGGTCACTTTATACAATTTTCTTATTGTTGCTATGTGGCCATTCATTAAATCGCACATATGATAGCAGAAAGAGACTATGAATCAAAGGGAACAATGGGTTTGGGGTACAATATTTTATGATCCATTCAGAGGAAGAAAGGCTTTGCTCATGTCTGACTCAAGATAATAGTCATTGGTTTGAGGCTCTTGTTTCTTCTAAAGATCATTCACCTACCCTTTCATAAACACTGTTGTGATAGGGCAACTAAGTCAATAATATTTCTACAGACCTTTGGTTTCTAGAAATAAGAGTTCGCTCTTTGAATCACGCCTGAGTCACTGAAGCCTCAATAACACTGGTTTTGTATTTAATGATAGTCATCACATTCATTTCAGGTGCCGTAGAAATATCTTATTTAAAGTGGGTAAGTCCACATTGTGGACAGACAAGAAGCCAAAACGGGCTAGTCCTACTTGCCAGTAGATAACAGATACCAGGAGCATGCATGACAATAGTTCTTTTCCAATTGGTGGCCTAGCATAGGATCTTCCACATAGAGGATGAGTTCCATGAAAATGTCTCTCTTCTCCCATCCATAAGTCATGGAACTTTTGACGACAGAATTTTAGAGTTAGAAGGCATCCCAGAAGCCATGTAGTCCAACTTATACCTTAAATGTGAAACTCCTCTATAGCAAACAAAAGTTTATTGAATTGATTGCCTCTTTCAGGAGTGACTGCTATTATCCACACCTGTCATATCAGAATAAAAACACCAAATGCTCTTGTATTAAGAACAATAACACCAAAAAAAAAGATTCAAGAAGAGTCAATGACTCTTGCATCCAAAACTCCCATGGTAGACTTCATTAGCACTGTCAAGTCTTGTCAAAATGAAGTGTGTCCATTCATTCATTCCATGGGAACTCAGAGTATAGATTAGATTATCAAGGGTTTGCTCTATTCCTCTTCTCTTTTTATTCACCCAGATCTTGTCATTCTTCTGGATCCCCTTGGAAGATTTCAGTTCAGTTCTGGTTCACATCTGCATTTATCAATGATATTTTGTTCACTTTTCACAGAGGCCTCTTCTCTCTGTTGCAGACTTTATAAGGATGTTTCATTTTCATGCATCTAAAACAAAGCATTGAACTCAATATCAATTCAACTGCATATAGTTGTGGAACAATCTAAGACTGACAGAAATTCAGTTAGCAATGTAACAAAATATTATAATACCCTGTTGAATTTGCTTTAAGTGGGACAGATAATGGAGATCTGTTGCATTCAATTCCATATACCTAAAACAAAGTAATGAATTCAATATAATTCAACAACTGCTAGACAATTGTAGAATAATGTAAGACTGATATAAATTCATATTGTAACATAACAGGTCTTACATTATCCTCTTGGTTATGCATTAAATAGGACAATAGAGATCTTTTACATAATCTACAGCTGATACATATGTGAAATAAGCAATGCACTTTATCCTTCCTTTCTTGTTCTCTCCCTTACCATGGACATCACATTCATATCCACAATGGTAAAACAAAATCAATTCTGTCCTTTACTTCTAAATCTTCATATGCTGGCATTGAGACTGGACCTGTGATTTCACAGATGGAAGGAACTCCCCAGATGAGGAAACTCCTTCTACCCATGAATGTCTTTTCCTTCTTTGCAACTTCCATTCTTTAGAATTTGACTAGAGCACTGAAAATTTAAGTGACTTGGCTAGACTTAGAGAACAAGTGTGTATTAAAGGAAGGCTTTGCACCTAAGTCTTCCTGGTTCCAACCCAGCTCTTTTCCCATTATATCAATAATAAAAAGAAAGGAATAAGTGGATAGTTCAACATGTGCTTTTTTTCCCCCCAAACATCCACTAGTCATTGTGAATGTGTAATCTTAGTCATGTTATTTACTGCCTTGTGCCTCAGTTTCCCCCTCTCTAAAATGAGGATTATATGGCTTTGCAATCTTTTTCCTCCTGTGATCCTATATGTTCTAGCACAGTGCTTGAGGTAGGGGAATAGGAAGAGACTTACTAAAATCCTCTCACCCCACTCACCAAAAATTACATTGAATAGGACCAGAATAGGATCTTCTTCCAAGAATTACAGGCTACTACTCCAGGAAAAAAGATTTTTAGAGTATATGTGAGGAATGGGGAGGGAGAGCATATGTGATCATAGATTGAGGCAATAGGCAACACTTTCTTGATGACATGATGTTGATAATACTACTCTGTTTATGAATTCTGACTTTTGTAATGTTGTTTCCACAATCCCAAAACAGGTATGCCACTCTGACTATTCTAAGTCTGTTCATTTTTACCTTTGATGGGAGTAGGAGGATAGAATAGTAAAGGCTGGAATTTGCAGCTATACACTTTCAATTGAGGATTCAATTCAATAAATATGTGCTAAAAATGAACTTTTGCAGGGAAGTAAGGTAGATATTGACATGCATTTTCAGCTCCCTTTCTTAGGATTTATGATGTGTGGGGGGGGTGGGGCACAAAACAAATCAAAAGGTACCAGAACTGCTGTCATGAATGATCCTGCCAGATTTGTGGTTTGAATTTCAATGCAATGCTGTCCATGCCATATTCCTTCTTGATCCATACCTCTTTCTTACATAACAGTAGATAATAGCAAGGAAGAGACTTAATAGCAATCCAACACCAATTCCAACTGCAATATATTTTTCATAAGAATCCACAGCATATGAAGTTAATGTTAAGTGCTCACATCTTTCTCCAGTATAACCTGTAGTGCATCTAAAATAAATATTTAAAAATATTAATGATAGAGGTACAAAAGAATTCATTTTCAATGAATTAACAAATACTTGAAATACAAGAAAATTTGTTAAGGCAGGAATTATAGATAGGAAATAATTCTCAGTCTATCAAAATAATTGTTAATAAATAAGGTCATTTTTTTTCAAGATCAAGGTCTCAAGTATGTTTTCTGGGGCAGCTAGGTGGTGCAGTGGATAGAGCACCATCCCTGAAGTCAGGAGGACCTGAGTTCAAATTTGGTCTCAGACACTTAATGTGTCCTAGCTGTATGATCCTGGACAAGTCACTTAACCCCACTTGCTTCAGCAAAAAAAAGAAAAAAGAAAAAAAAAAGATTCAAGTATGTTTTCTTTGATCAGAATGAAAACTTAATATCCAAATAAAAATCTGGTGTCTAGTCTATGATTTCACTTGCATAAAGTATTCTCAGCTGAAGAAAAGTGTCCTACTCAGTGCAGATATGCAAGTTCTCTAAAACCTAGTCTTAGAGAAAGGCTTGAGTCACCATCCAATACAATCTCCTCATTTTACAGGTAAAGAAACTGAAGACCAGAGATAAGTGGTTTACTCAGGGTCAAACACTCTACATGAGTATGATTTTGGACATTTTATAGCTCAGAAAATCACAGATTTTGGAGCTAGAAAAGACCTCCGAGGTCCCTGAGCGCATCCTCCTTATTTGACAGATGGGGAAAATGAGACCCAGAGAAAGAAGAGATGACTTTGCCAAAAGTCACTCAAATAATAAATGGTAGACCAGGATTCAAATCCAAGTTCTTTGGCAGCAAAGCTTAGCCACTATCTACTACACATATTCCTTCAGGTAGAAAAATGAAAACTCAGACATTGGTTGAGTTATTTCTTTCACCTCTATATACCTCTGTTTCCTAATTTGTAAAATGAACAGGTGAGATTCAGTGACTTCTATCTCTTATTTTAATTCTACAATCCCAGGAACTTGTTTAAGCACAAAAATACAACTAATAGTCAACTAGCTCTTTAAATTTTCACTCACTGCTTGTTTCATTATACCAAAGGAAGTTTAGGTCTTCAACTGTACATTAATAACTGCTGCCTGACTACCTTCTACCATTGATGGTGTAGTGGCTAGAGAATTGGCTTTAGCAGCATAAAATTCTGGGTTTGAGTCCTAGTTTTGTAACAAATGTTGAATTCTCCTTTCTTTTGTCTTTATCTTCCTTAAAGTTAGATCATTGCCTGGTACATAGTGAGATTTAACAGATATTTGTTGAGTTGTACAACTGACTCTTGGAAAATCACTTAAGTTCTCAGTGATTAATACCAGGGAATTCTCTGTCAGAAATTAGAGATAAATTGCTTATATTCTCACAAGAAGAAATCATAGATCTGAATTGCCCCCTCTCCATCCCTAACTCACAAGGGTAGTTGGGAAATGTCAGGAAATCAAAATGCTCTTTTTCATTGGAAAAAGATATTGTAGAAATTTAATGTCACATTCCTGACTTCTTTTTTAAAAAGGTACTATAAGTCCCCTTCAAACCCTGTGTCTCCTTATGTTGCTTTGAGTAGACTGGTTTGCCAGTTGATATAAGAGACCACCAATGGAGCATGATGCTGTTATGGAGTGGGAAGGAGGAGAAGTAGGATTGAGGATTGTGTTCATTGCCTTTACCTGCAGATTGCTTTCCTGAGCTCATGATGGAATGCACAGATACCATTGATACAATAGCTATGATGGTCTGCAAGGCAAGGATGAGAGAACTTCAAAGCTATGGGTCCCTCTGTGTATTCAGCTGAGAGAAGGAAATATGAAAATAAGATTAGGGTTAGAAGGCCAGAGAACCAAGGAAACCCCCTCCTCTTCACTTATCTCCACCCCTTTTAAATTTCCTTAGGCTGTCTCAACTTTTGAACATATGATCTTGTAACAAGTGGTGCTCAGAGGGTGGCAATAATCCCATCCAGGCTAGTCTTTCAATAATTAAGGATGGGGATGAATTGATTTTTCTTTCAAGTTCAAGAAGTACAGAATGAAGGGCACTTAAAGTATGTGTGCACAGACTCACCAAAAGATGGCAGCATTGATTCTAGCCTCATAATTGTCCTGAAAATCACTGAACTAATTATTTTCTTTATTAAAGAGATGAAAATTAACGTGATTACATTTTTTTCTCTTTTCATTTCCATATATCAAAATCTATCACTCACTATAGCATGAGATGTTTAGTTCAGTCCTATAGTCTTCTAAGAAAAGGACAAAGTGCTCTAAAACTGCAAGGGAAATTCTAGGAGTTGACTCTGGGGCAAGGACTAACATGTCTAACTTTTCCTCTCCTTCCCTTCTTCTTTAACCATCCTCCCCTCTGTCTCTGTCTGTCTCTATACTTCTGTCTCTCTGTGAGTTTCTGTCTGTCTCTGTCTCTGTCTCTCTGGCTGTCTCTCCACCAGTCTGTCTGTCTCTGTCTTTCTGTCTCTGTCTCTGTGTCTCTGTCTTTTGTTTCTGTGTCTCTGCCTCTGTCTCTCTCTCTTTCTCTTTCTCTCTCTCATTCTCTTCTCTTCTCTCCCCCCCACCCATACTTATAAAGTCAAGACATTACAATAAAAAGTGGGAACATATCTATTTTTTTTCTTAGACACAATAATTTGTGACCTAAAGAGCTAAATTAATTCATGGACTGGTGTAACTATGAAAATGGGGACTCAAACTTCTACACAGAATAAATGAGTATATTGCAGCGTAGCCAACACAATATAATACTTGAGTACAAATTTTTATTTTGAGCCTGGAAGAACTGTAACTTTGTATTCTCTGAGGAAGAAGATAAACAAAGAGCAGACTATTTCTATTGTTTTGCAATTATTTTCTAGATAACTCCTGGATGTGATAGAGAGAGACCACTCCCAATAGCAGCAGTTTATTCACATTACTCAAGGTAAAGCAGAGAGATTTGATGGGAAGGATAATCATTGGTCTGGTGAGCCTACTCAGAAGAATTGTTATAAGAGAGAGCTCACTTTACAATGCCTCTAGAGTCTTCCAATTTCACCCTATCACTCACCATCTGGGTGACTTTTCAACAAATTACTTCTCTGGATTTCAGTTTCCCTTATGAGGAAAATGAAGAAATTTAACTAAATCACCTCAAAGGCTCCTTCCAGCTCTGACTCTTATCACCCTGAATCATAAAGTTATTAGGAGAACTTTGCCTTGGCCTATGCCTCCTTTGAGAGCACAATCCTCATTTAAGGAGGGGAAACTTATGGTGTTTTTTTCCTAAGGAACCTTAGAACCAGGATCCAGTTCTCTAAGTTTCTTCAAGTCCAAAAAAATTCACTCAATGAATATTACCTTGGGCTGAATTCTTTGGAAACAGGTGACACTGTCTTATATATGAAATCTTTTTTGCAAAACAGTAATGAAGATGTCTTTGAATATTATTATACATATTAATATACTATACATAAAGATAGATAGATAGATAGATAGATAGATAGATAGATAGATAGATAGATAG
>JAJPUD010004937.1:102369-140062 GCA_023553655.1 Myrmecobius fasciatus | reverse complement strand
TAGATAGATAGATAGATAGATAGATAGATAGATAGATAGATAGATAGGTTATTAGATAGAAAACATACCAGACCAAGTTTTGTTTTTATTTTTGTTTTTGTTTTTCTTGAAATGTTTAACATGCTAAAGGTACTAGTAAAGTCTCAATTATTGTCTCCTGGGGTGGGTGGGAGTTTAAAGGAACTGGGTCTCAAAAATACAGATTGTATGATGGCTCACAAATGTCAATCCCTTTAAAAAGATGCTGACAGAGGTATATATTGAAAATTATCTTTAAAATACTTTAAAATATAGGCACATATATTTGGTGTGTAGATAGAGATAATATTTGTACATATAGTACATATAGTAGTTTTGTCCATTGAGAATAATCTGTGCTTCCAATCTAATCTTCTGATTTGATGTTTAATTTTGAGGAAAGGGAAACTATTCTTATAGGAGACACTGTACTAGAAAGATTATTAGGCTTAGAATTCAAAGTCTGAAACATTCTTGATTCGCTTCATCACTCTGAACTGACTGGATAATTCTACAGTGCCTTCCAGCTCCATTATTGTTGTAGCAACATAGACTTATCAAGAACAGGAGCTCAAAACTATACCTAGTTCTTGTTTAGGTCAAAGAGAATGGGAAGAAGAACATTAAAGAAATTGAGACAATCACTCCTCTGGAGCATTGGTTTTCAAAATGTGAACAAAGAGACCCCACAACCATTTCAAAGGGTCTGCAGCATCAAAATTATTTTTATAATATGAATAAGAAAATTTCCTTTTGAAAACAGTAAATGTTAATAGATATAATCCATATAAACAAAGCTCTGTTGGGAGTTCTCAATATTTTTCAAAGTTCAATAAACACACAAACTGCTTCTCTAGAGAAAGAGCACACATAAGGAAGACAGATATAGATAGATAGACAGATATATAAGTATCTGTCTATCTATCTATATCTATATCTATATATCTATATATCTATCTACATATATATAAATAACTTTTTAAGAGCCAAAAAACACCACTGCTCCAAAGTAAGGCAAACTATTGCCAAGTTTTCCTTCACAGATAACACAAAGCATTGTTTTTAAAGAATAGTCTTAGGACTGCTATAAAATCATAGAACGGGCTATCAGTGACTAAAACTGAAGCATGCTGCTGGTTATTTGAGAATTTGGGGTGAAAACCAACATTTATTTAAACAAAATGGTCTCTGGAGAAAAACAAAATACTGCTGCCTACAAAAATGGATTTCCTGCAAAAACAACTTAAAGGTGATTGTCATGTTTGAGTGTTTAAAAGGAAAAAAAAGCAAAGAGTTAAAAATAATAGTATTTATGATGTTAAACTATTGATAGAGTCTAATAAGTGTTTATGTTGGGTTATATGTAAATGTGTGTATATCTATATACTTGCATATGTAATAATGCATGTACACACATGAACTCATATCTAGTTATATCTGTACATGTGTGTGTCCTGACATGAAGATATAATTTCATAGTTGAAGGGATTTCCCAGGAAGGAAACTGCTACAAATCAGAAGGGTGATTTTCTACTTCAATCTTATGAATACACATATTCTGAAACCAAGTGTTTAGAATGACCCCCGTCTTCTACCTGCCTGCCAAGTTATGAGGTCAGGATATGGTGTTTCCTCTCTGCTTGATAACATCACTAACCTTCAAAGCAGCATGGAGAATGTGGTTTGCGTGAGAACCATAAAAACTTTTGCTCAGGTCTTGGCAGGTAACAAGCGTTCCAAGTTCACCTCTGAGAGTTCAAACAGGTTTGAAAAAATGCTGATGCTCAGAAGCTGCCAGTAGTTATTGTAATCATAATTAAAAGATACACGGGAGGTTGGGTAGCTAGGGAGCTCAGCAGACGCCGAGTACTTTCTGAACATGAGGAGAAAGTGGATTTAGTTGCTGACTTTCTTCAGAGTACCCATGGCTGCAGAGTTTTATCCCATACTAAGCTGCCAGTTATTAAGAATGCTAAAATGGTAAAGGTCTTTGCTCGCCAGGAGAGAAGACTTGGAGACATCCAAGTTTTAAGGGAACTATCAGTTTCAGATTTTCAGTAGGCAACTGTGCAGCCCTTCACCTCCAGGTCAGTGATTGAAGCTAAAATATGATTGTTCTTTTCACACATTTTGCAGCCCTTTGCTCTAAACAGATTAGAACACTCCCAGAAGATGATATCTGGCTAAGCCGTCTATTAAAGGAGAGTATTGAACCCTAAATAATTGACTCTGCTTTCATCAGAAGACTGCTTTCTTTAACAGTAATTAAACTATCGCTTGAAATATAAATATAAGGAAGAAAATACCTTCTGTTTTGTTAACTGTCCAGTTACTTTGTTGGCTTGTAATGGGTGTAGTTACAGTAACAGCTGCCTCTTTACTCAATGATACTATGGCTGTATTAGGGGAAAAAAGAAAAAGAAAACAATCTGACATGTTAATTTCCCGGAACAACTTGTTTCATGTCTATGAAGCACATCTTGGAGTTATTCCCATTCAGGGTGTTTTAGGGCTACTAGGAATTCATTTGCAATTGAAGCAAAGAGATATAAATAAATTTAAATGGCCATATGATTTCATTCTTTTATTTTTAAAAATATAAAACGATCATTCAAATAGCTCCATTATCATGAGTAGGGGAAATAGAAAAAAATTATTAAGAATTAATAGAGAGAAAGTGGGATACATTAGAAAGACTACTCAAGCTAAGTTCAAATACTGACTCTGCCATTTCCAGTACCCATATGACTAGGCAAATCACTGAACTTTTTGTTTCTGCAGTTTCCTCTTATTTAAAATGAATTTATTAAAATAAATGTACTCTATCTCAGTTCCTTTTTTGCTCTAAATCTAGGCTCATTTGTAGAATATAAATATAAATATATATACATATTTACATATAATATATGCATATGTGCAACACACTTTTATGTATATTACATATATCTATAATATCTATCTATCTATAGATATAGATGCCTCTATATACTATATATATATATATACACATCTATCTTATGAATCTCTATATAACTAGGCATATAGACATAGCTATGCATAATACACCTATAATATAGAATATACATATGGAGCTTTATATAGGTATAGATAGATATAGTTATCTCTATATATCTATATAAGTATATATCTCTATATAGGAATAAAGAAATATAGGCACATATATTTGGTTTGTAGATAGAGATAATATTTGTACATATAGTTCTAGATATGTACTGATTCAGGCACCTGAATAAAGTTTTTTTAATTAGTTAAAGATATTAAATTACTGACATTATTTTAAAATATAATCATAGAATAGGTTCCAAAAGAAAAAAGTCAAAACATCAGAAAAACCACATTCATCATATTAAAACTGAGTGCCAGTTGGTTCCCAGAGTTCCTGCCCTAATCTTTGTCACAAGCAAAAGTTATTGGAAGATAACTTCTTTTTAATGAAAAGAAATTTAATCCCATGCATGTTCCAGACAGAAATACTGAAGTAGAGAATGCCTACCATTGAGCAGAACGTATAATGGAATTCCAAGTGCCATCTCTTGCTGTTGATTAATAATCTCTTTTCCTTTTCTTTCCCGACTGACAGGTTGTTCTTTTTATTGGCCTCTCTCTGTCTTCCTTGGTTTTATATTTCATGAAACGTCACCTGGCAATTCTTGCCAATCAAAAAAATGTATGTCTGGCAACAACATAAAGCCTTCAGGCACTCATGCATTATTGAGGAAACCAGCATTATCTAGCGTGGGATCAAGTTTTCTTTTGAAACATTAGTTTCCTGTTGCCTATGGGCATAATTGCAAATGTAAAGCCAGTTTTTAAACAATTTCTCCATTTTCAAGTGAAACTGAGCATCTTTTAAACAAAATGATGTTCATGTGGAGGAAGACAAAATGGTGCTATTGCTTGTGAATATGGATTCCCTGCAAAAATAGACAACTTGCCTATTAAAATGTCAACTTACATTGAGACCCATCAATAATTAGGAATACCATAGTTCATTCAAGTATACAATGCAAGCACTTTAATATTTCCTAAATTAAATGGAACCATCAAATATTGTCAGTGTGTTGAGATAGAACAAACCAAAATTTTAAATTTCATTTTAGCCAATTTATTTTGACATTCTCTAATCTTTAACTCTCTAATCTTCAGATATAAATATACCCCTATATAAGCAAACTATTTTATCATTTAGAGATTTTATAAGCACAGCAAAATCTATCTTTATACCATAATTTTTCTCTGTTATGATCAATAATAACAACAAATACTTTATGCTCTAAAACTCTTTTCTCATTAGAAGCCAAATTACGCTTTTTTGAAAACATAGAACAGGATACCAGATTCAGAGGTTAATAGTGACTAAGTATGTATCACAAATATTAGCACAGATAGAACTAATGAATCATTAAAGAGAAAAAAAGATCTCATTAAGACATAATTAATAATAATATTCAGTAATTGATTGTTTTACTATAGACGTACTTGAATCTGAACTTTTAAAAAATATTTTGATAACTGTATTTCAATAGAATCACCTTCCTTTATAATCTTTATTTTATGAATTTAAAAATATTACTCTCAGAAGCAGTACATGAGTTTCTTTAGACTGCCAAAGAAAAAGATGAAGAATTCAAGGGTTGGTGTTTATTTCTGTAATTCTTCATTTAACTATGATATTCAGATTATCATTGTTGTTGATTTGACCAGAGTGACTAAAAAATTGCTTTTACTATCCAAAATACTGATGGAAAAACAATTCTGCCATGATCTCTCATCATTTTAAGGATTTTTCATAAGTTTTCTTTTAATTACATCCAGTTGAAAAGATGTTTATTAATAAGTGCCTATGTCTGAGTAAACTACAAAATCCATCCTAAACCTAGAAATAGATTGGTAGTTACACAGTTAAGAGTAGTTTCATTTACCTTGTAAGGGTACACTTTTCAAAAACAGAAATGATACAAGCTGATAATTTTGGTTTTGATGAGTTCTGGCCTTCTGTGGCACCTTCCCCCCACCCCAAATATTAACTGTGGTGGCTTTTATTCCTGGTATAGGATAAGGCTCTTGCCAGATCTGAGGAGGAAATGAGAGCCCTGCAAGCTGGAAGCTTTTATATGAGATTGATGGGTGCTGCCAAGTACTGTCATGAGTAGAAAGTCTTCCATTACTCTTTTTGATTTGTTTGTTAATTTTTATTTTTTTGTGAGACAATCTGGGTTAAATGACTTTCACAGTTATACAGATAATACATGTCAAAAGTCTGAGGCTGTATTTGAACTAAGGTGGTCCTGTTTCTAGAGGTAGTGCTCTATTCATTGCAGCACCTAGTTTC
This sequence comes from Myrmecobius fasciatus, assembly GCA_023553655.1. Classification (NCBI taxonomy): domain Eukaryota; kingdom Metazoa; phylum Chordata; class Mammalia; order Dasyuromorphia; family Myrmecobiidae; genus Myrmecobius; species Myrmecobius fasciatus. The sequence goes on along the minus strand of JAJPUD010004937.1, from coordinate 134,691 downwards.
CCTAGTTTTTCATTATTCTTGAAACAAAGACAATTTTGTGCTCCGGCTGCATAAACAGAAAGGCCTGCTGTGCAGTAGTATCTATTTGTTCCCACATGCCTTGAATTGCTTACTGTGCCACAAGATCTGTTTAAATCCAAGTAATGTGTATGGAACTGACCATCATCTATTTCTTTTCATCTTTTGTTTGGAGTCATAGGGGCCAGTCATCTTTAGTAATGCAAGACTCAGAACACTAATCTAGGTTGAAATACAATGTATAAAAATTTGAATTAAAATTCAGCCTCAGGTGCTTATTAGTTGTGTGATCCTGGGCAAGTCATTTAATTTCTGACTCAGTTTCCTCATCTTTAAAATGTGCTAATAATAATATTTCTCTCTCAAGGTTGTCATAAGGATCAAATAAGGTAATATTTGTAAAGCACTTAATGATTGGCACATAGTAGATGCCTACTAAATGCTTTTTCCTTTCTTCTTTCCATCCTTCCTTCCCTTTTTACTTCTTTCCCTCCTTTCCTCCCTCTGTTCCTTTCATCCTTCCCCCCTTTTTTCATTCCTTCTCTCCTATTAATTCCTTCCCTCCCTCCCTCCCTCTCTTTTCTTTCCTCTGTTCTTCCTTCCTTCCTTCCCTCCTTCCCCCTTTACTTCCTTCCTTCCCTTCCTCCTTTTTTCATTCCTTCTCTCCTAGTAATTCCTTCCTTCCCTCCTTCCCTCCCTCCCTTCTCTCCTTTCCTCTGTTCTTCCTTCCTTCCCTCCCTTCCCTCCTTTCTTCTGTTCTTTTTTCCTTCCTTCCCTCCCTTCTTCCTTCCTTTCCTTCCTTCCTTCTCTCCTTCTTTCCTTCTTCCTTCCTTCCTTCTTTTTTTCATTCCAAAGGCAGCATTCTAAACAATGTTTTATCAAGTATGCTCCAAAACTTATTACAAAAATGGCTATCATTGCTGTAATTAAACCCTGGACCAAAACCAAAGATTTCCCACTCTTCCTCCCAGATCTTGTGGGTATTATTCCAAGACACCTCCCATAGTTTATTCTCTTTCCTAAAGGTACCTTCTCTTACCGGAATAAAACTATTTGCTCTTTCTTATGTTCTTATGTTATCTTTCGTTTCCCTGAGATTAGAATTTGGATTCTTTCCATCCCAGACTATTACCCATGATCTGAATACTCCAATGAATTTGGGCTGAACAAAATTTCTACTCCTCTCACCCTTCACAGATTATATAACAACAGAATTATCTCTCTAGTGTAGTCAGGGTTAATGATAACCCCTACCACAACCACTATCTCAAATCATCTAATGGGCAAAGAAATGTTGAAATATGGTGATACCAACTAAGTAATTGGGGATGGGGGAACAAGTTATTTCCTTTGCCTGGAACATTGTCAGGTCTACACCAGTGGCTCCAATGTGACAACTGTTAGAATTTTAAAAAAAGGTAGGGGCAGCTAGGTGGCGCAGTGCATAGTGCACCAGCCCTGAAGTCAGGAGTACCTGAGTTCAAATCTGGTCTCAGACACTTAACATTCCCTAGCTGTGTGACTCTGGGCAAGTCACTTAACCCCAATTGCCTCAGCAAAAAGCAAAAAAAAAAAAAAAGGTAAAGTAATTTACTGGAATTTTATTTCTGTGTATGCCTTCATCTGGGCTCTTCCCATTTCTGCTCCCCTTCGGCAAGTTAGTATTTTTGGTTAACATTTGTCCTTCTCAGGCCATTGTCTAGGATATTGTTCCATCCACTTGAACAAAGGACTCTAAAAAGTTTCATTTGCTGTTCTGGGCTAGACCTAGTTCAGTATAGTCCTATGACTCATTTTCAGAATTGGAACATGAAGAAGCATTTGTGAAACACATAAAATCCAATAAAAATAAGTTTATTTCACAATAAAATATTTTAAAAGGATACCATCACAGATTCAAATGAATGGTGCTCCTTTCCCCTTCACATTCACTATGTTGACAATACTAGATCAGAAAGATGTTTTGTATAGCAGTGGGAATTATACCAGGTTTCCATAGATTATATTCTTTGAAAACACTCAGGCAAGAAAGATCAACCAATCAAATTCTAAGCATGGTTTCTCTGCCCCTTTATGGAGAAGTGGTCATCATAACATGGATATCACAACAACTGACTAAAATGGACTGTTGGAGACCTAAGCATAACATACAGGCACCTATGAATTCACAGCAGTAGAAATAGAAATAGTATATTTAGTGTTTGGTTTGGTTTCATTTTCAACTTATATATTCACATAATTGTGGACTCTGCACACTAAGAGTCATCATAATTCATCATAAGCCATTGGAGTGTCTGTCATCATGGTTGAAATATTTTCCTGTGAAAGTAAGATGAGGGTTATTACTATAACAGTGGCAGTGTTAAGCAGCATAATGGATGGAAAGTTTGACCTGGAGTCAAGAAGACCTGATAGCCAAAGGGCTATCAAACTGTGAATATCCTTTGATGCAGCAGTGTCTCTACTGGGTCAGTATCCCAAAGAGATCATAAAAAAGGGGGAAAGACCTACATGTGCATAATGTTTGTGGTAGCTCTTTTTGTAGTAGCAAGGAACTGGAAACTGAGTGGATACCCATCAATTGGGAAATGGCTGAATAAGTTATGGTATATGAATGTTATGGAATATTATTGTTCTATAAGAAATGATTAGCAGGACGATGTCAGAAAGGCCTGGAGAGATTTGCATAAACTGATGCTAAATGAAGTGAGTAGAACTAGGAGATCATTGTACACAGTAGCAACAAGATTATGTGATAATCAACTCTGATGGACACATCTCTTTCCAACAATGAAGTGATTCAGATCCATTCCAATAGACTTGTGTTGGAGATAATCAACTGAATTCAAAAAGAAGACTAAATGTGAATTACCATATGATAATTTCATCTTTTTGTTGTTGTTTGCTTGCTTTTTGTTTTCTTTCTCATTTTTTCCCTTTTTGATCTGATTTTTCTTGTCTAGCATGATAAATGAGGAAATATGTACAGAAGAATTGCACATGTTTAACATATATTAGATTGCTTGCTGTCTAGGGGAAAGAGATGAGGGGTAAGGAGGGAGAAAGATTTAATACAAAAGATTTTGCAGGGGTGAATGTTGAAAACTATCCTTGCATATATTTTGAAAAATAAAAAGGTATTATTTTACAAAAATTAAATATAAGGGAAAAAAGAAGACCTGAGTTCAAAATCTGGTCTCAGATCCTAGTTGTATGACTTTTAATCTGTTTGTCTTAGTTTCCTCAATTGTAAAATTGGATTAATAATAGCACTTACCTTATAGGGTTTTTATGAAGATCAAATGAAATGATATTTATAAAGTGCTTGATACATGGATATACTATATATACATATATATGTATATATATAGTATATATAGATGCTATATAAATGCTTATTCCCTTCCTTACTTCCTCTTCCTCAAGGGGTGCCATTGATGGAATGATATACCTTGAGTCAGAAAGATATGTTCAAATCCAGCCTTAGACACTTACCAGACTTTACCAGTCTCTGGGCTAATAACCTATCTTCCTCCATTTCCCTTATCTATAAAATGGTAGTAAAAATATCTCCCAAGGTTATTTTGAGAGGAAAAAATGAAATAATATCAGTAAGATACTGTGGAAGCTTTCAGGGCTATATAAAAAGTAGATATTATTGAAATTGTTTTCTCATGAATCTAAACTCTAATTTTTTTCAAGGAATTTATATCTAGGTCAATACCATAAAAGGTAAAATATTTGCCATCATGATACCATTATTAGTAGTTTATCTATTAACCCATATTCATCTAGAATTGACTATAACATTTGAAGAGTCTGGGTTTCTTCCTTTGCAAGATGAGCTATGGTTTCTGCATCACTTGGATTCAAACAAAGATTGAATCAAATAAAAATCTCAAGAGTTTTCTTAAATTAATTTTAATATCAAAAAGTTCATAGTTGCAGGATAAGACATGAAATTCATCAAAAAATACATCCATTAAATTTACATGAGGTCTTTTTCTAAAAGCCTCTAGCTCTTTTTATTTCTTCTTGGCTTAAATATAAGCATTACATTCTGAAATACTATACTACAGGTAAAAATTGATTTCTGTAGCTCCGAGACTGAAAGTCTCCTTGTTTAATAGCAATGGTAATTGTCTATAGATCTAATTAAGGTCTTTTCCTAAGAAGCTTCTGGGCCATTTCTCTCTTGATAGAGAGATTCTAAGCTTGAGAATTAAAATCTTAACACTTGCAACGTTAGTATATTACAGCACCTGAAAACCCTATCCCCAAAGATCTGCTAATAGTTTGATATTTCCTTATTGTCCCTGTTTCTCAATATTATATGACTAGTAAATAGTGCAAATAAGACACTTTGGAATGTATTGGTTAGTTTCCAATTGTCTTCTTAATGTTCACAGATTCTCTCATGATCAATAATATGTATGATAAAAATGCTTATGTAGTGAATTGCTTTCAAGTCATATTTATAATTAAGTGCTAAAGAATTGTCATGGGGAGGTTTTGGATTGTGATGAGTAGTGTAAGTCCTTTCTATGGAGAGTAATTGCTCAGACCAAATAATAAATTCAGAAAAACTATACAGCCTTTCAGGATGCATGTCAATTTAAAACAATGAAAAATGCCAAAATCAGTTTCTTATTTATTATAGACTACATTTCTCAGATTAAAAATTGATAAAGCCTTTCTTGTTCTATCACATATTCTTCCAGAATATGAGGTTTCTTTTTTCTCTTCCAGAGGATGTAAGGTTGTAAATTTTCACAGAACTTCCCATAGACATTCAAAGACTTGTGCTTTTGCTAAAACCACAATAGTGGAGTATATAGATCACAGTATTTGTGATTTTTGGAAGATTCCCCAAATATTTGGTAATCACCTGGGACCAGGGGACCACCCTGACATAATTAAACAAAAAATATTCTTCATTTTGGGGTGCAAGGGTATGTCTAGGTAAATTTGTACACCATTCCATAATACTTCTACTTACATATTTTAGGAGATTAAATCCACAAAAACTAACTCCATGAAAATATTAAGCATGTAAAGTAGTAAAAATCATCTGCATAAGTTTGTAAATCCATAAAATAAATCATGTCTGACTGCTTTGAGTCACAGTTTGATAACTTTTTGAGCACAGTTCCAAATTGCTCTCCAGAATGGTTGGATCCATTCACAGTTCCACCACAATGTATCAGTGTCCCAGTTTTCCCACATCCCCTCCAACATTCATCATTATCTTTTCCTGTCATCTTAGCCAATCTGACAGGTGTGTAGTGATATCTCATTCTTGTCTTAATTTGAATTTCTCTGATCAATAGTGATTTGGAGCACCTTTTCATATGACTAGAAATAGTTTGAATTTCTTCATCTCAAAATTGCCTGTTCATATCGTTTGACCATTTATCAGTTGGACAATGGCTTGAATTCATATAAATATGAGTCAATTCTTTATATATTTTAGAAATGAGGCCTTTATCAGAACCTTTGGATGTAAAAATATTTTCCCAGTTTACTGCTACCATTCTAATCTTGTCTGCATTCATTTTGTTTGTACAAAAACTTTTTAACTTGATATACTCAAAATTATCTATCTGGTGTTCAATTATGAGTTCCAATTCTTCTTTGGACATAAATTTATTCCTTCTCCACAGGTCTGGGAGGTAAACTATCCTATGGTCCTCTGATTTGCTTATAATATCACTCTTTATGTCTAAATCATGAACCCATTTAGATATTATCTTGCTATGTGGTGTTAGGTGTGGGTCAGGCCCTAACTTCTTCCATACTAGTTTCTAATTTTCCCAGCAGTTTTTGTCAAATAGTGAGTTTTTATCCCAAAAGCTGGGGTCTTTGGGTTTATCAAACACTAGATTCCTATTGTTATTGCCTAGTTTGTCCTGTGATCCTATCCTCTTCCACTGATCGACTACTCTATTTCTTAGCCAGTAACAAATGGTTTTGATGAGTGTTGCTTTATAATACAGTTTTAGATCTGGTACAGCAAGGCCACCTTCATCAGCATTTTTTTCATTAATTTCTTTGAAATTCTTGACCTTTTGTTCTTCCAGATGAACTTTGCTACTATTTTTTCTAGATCTGTAAAATAATTTCTTGGGAGTTTGATTGGTATGGCACTAAATAAGTAAATTAGTTTGGGTAGTATTGTCATTTTTATTATGTTCTCTTGGTCTACCCATGAGCACTTGATATTTTTGCAACTGATTAGGTCTGTCTTTATTTGTGTGGAAAGTTTTTTGTAGTTTAGTTCATATAGTTCCTGAATTTCCCTTGGCAGATAGATCCCAAATATAGACAGTTATTTTGAAAGGAATTTTTTTATCTCTTGCTGCTGAACTTTATTGGTAATATAAGAAATAATCATTTCTTTAAAAAAAAACTTTGTTGAATCTATTCTTTTGCTTTGAAAAGTAACTCTTTCCCCCAAATAAATATAAAAATACTTTTAATATTTTTAAAGTTTTGAGGTTCAAATTCTATCCTTTTCTAATTCCTTCCCTCCATCTCTGAGAAAGTAAGTAATCTGATATAGGTTATGCATGTGTAATCATGTAAAACATATTTCTATATTAGCCAATTTGTAGAAGAAAACTAGAAGAAAATCAAAATGAAAGAAGGAGGAAAAGTAAAAGTGGTACGCTTGAGTTTGTATTAAGACACTATCAATACTTTCTCTGAAGGCAGAAAGTATTTTTCATTATGAGTCCTTTGGGATTGTCTTGGATCACTGTATTGCTGAGAATAGTTATCACTACAGTTGTTCATTGTATAATAATGCTGTTGCTTTGTATAATGTTCTCCTGGTCCTGATCACTTTATTCTGCATTGTTTATGTAAGTTTTTTCCAGGTTTTTCTAAACTCATCTTGCTTGTCATTTCTTACAGTATGATAATATTCCATTATAATCTTATGCCACAACTTGTTCAACCATTCACCCATTAATGGGCATGCTCTTGATTTCTAATACTTTGCCAGCACACAAAGAACTGTAATAAACATTTTTCATACAAATAGCTTCTCTCTCTGCATTCTCAACCCCATCTTTTAAAAAATCTTTTTTAGGCTATAGCTCTAGTAGTGATATTGTTGGATCAAAAGGTATACACACTGTTATAGTTCTTCAGGAATAGTTCCAAATTGCTCTTCCAAATGGTTAGATCAATTCACAATTCCACCAAATGTGCATTAAAAAAGAGAAATTTCTGACAGCACACCCACTGTTCATAAAGGAAAACAAGGCTGTAAGTACTTATTATATGTCAGGCACTGTATGAAGCACTGGGAACATAAAGGAAGAAGTAGCATTCATTTATTAAACACTAACTATGTTTCAGTCACTGGGATAAGTGATTATAAATATCATCTCTTTTGATCCTATCAACAACTTTGTGAAGTAGATGCTATCATTATTTCCATTTTACAGTTGAGGAAACTGAGGCTATAGAAGTTAAGTGGCTGTACAAGTAGTAAAGGTCCAAGGCTGGATTTAAACTCGGAGCTCTGCTACCTAGCTGGAAAGTTTTTCTCTCTTCGGCAAACTTTCTTAATTTAAAGTCTTCCAATCCTACTGCTACAACCACTCCCATCCCCACTCTTTTTCCTTTCTATCTATCGTACCAGATAGGAAGGCTTATTGGATAACCCAATGTTATCACACAGGTGGGATTTGTCTTACTTTGTTCATTGTTCCTGTGCTCCCAAAGGCCCATGGACTAGTACTGGGCCATTTCTGATAAAGTCTTTTTTGCCACCCTACTTGATATACAAAATGTGTCGGGGGCCTAAACCCATAGCATAAAATTTTTGCCTTATAAAAGTAAGAGCACTTAATTTCTCTTACCAAAATAGAATTATCAAATAAAAAATACATGTTTAAGATGCTAGTGAGCACCTGGCTCTTATATCTTCTTTTTTCATGCTTGGAAATACACTCTGGTTGATAGATTTTTTTTTTCCCCTGAACATGGTTAGGAACATGCTACACTTGACGAGACATAAAGATATTTCATGGTCCTGGAGACACAAAAACAAATCAAAACTGTCCTCATCCTTGAAGAAATTGCATTATCACTGGGACATTATCACTTGGGGGGAACAACAGGATTATGCACAAACAAGTAAAAAGAAAGTAGATTCAAAGTAAGGCAGGGAAATTTCAAAAGTGAGCAAAAACCTAATCATAGGCAGAGGGTTTAGGGAAAAGGCTTCCCTTATGAGGTGGTATTTCAGCTGCCCTTCAAAGAAATTAGGGATTGATTGTACAAGTAAAGAAGAGAGAGTCTTAATATCCTAATATATGGGACAGATCATGAGTAAAAGGGAAGCAGAAGGCATGAAGTCACATAATAGGAATAACTAGCAGTCCAGTACGACTAGAATGAAGAAATGGTGAGTAATATAAAATAAGATTGGAAATGTAGGTAGAGGCCAGCCCTGGCTCCCATCAGTCCCTCTCCTTTTTTGGTGACTTGTACCATCAGTTTTAATGAAACACAGTACCTTTCAACATAGGAATTTCAATTGCTCATATCTTTTGTCTACCTCTGGAACCTGTTCAAGTCCAGATAGGTTATCACTGGCATCAAGAATGAACTTGTTAAACCCTCTATCACTTAGGCAAGAACAAGTTGCAGGAAGTTAAAGTAATATAAAATGCTTCCTCATGTTTAACATTCCTTTTTTCCTGTTGAAATTTCCATATTTGATCTCTATATTTTGTCAGTACATGACAGTCATTTCTAGGATATTTATTACTGGCAAATACAATGCTCAACTGTTATGAAATGACTATAATTGATGAGTTAGAAGTAAAAATCATTTTCAAGCACTGAATAAAATCTCAGATGCCCTGATAGGTCCAGAAAGTAGATAGTAGGGCTGACATTTATTTTCATTTTAAGTTAAAGAAACTGGCACAGAGAATCAATGACAGATCTGTATACAAAACCCCCAAATCCCAAAATTCTATTAAGATAAAAAAGCCATCAGATGAAACTTCTTCAGCTCTTCAAAGATCACTTCATTAATTGGAGATATTTGTAGTGTTGACACAAATGAAAACTTCTTTTACACATTAATTGGCAAATTTCCTGAGATGTCATGGTAAATAATGATGGTGACAATGATAACCATCTTTGGCTATCTCTGAATTTAGTGAAGTTGGTCCTTGAATAAGAGAATCATAATAGATTTCTGGGGTGGCACTCAAAATCTTTTCTAGCTAGACTCCTGGGGGAACAAATGATAAATCATTGAACTTGAAGTCAGGAAAACCTCAGTTCAAATTTTACCTAAGTTGATTACTTAATTGAAAGATCTTGGGGAAGTAATTTAGCTTTTCCCAATCTCATCTGGAAAATGAGGATAATAATAGCATCTAATTCATGTAGCTGTGAGAGTCAAGTAAGATTAATGTATCATATAGTTGTGAGAGTCAAGTAAGATTAATGTAAAGTGTTTTGCTAACTTTAAAATACTCGATGAAATGCTAGGTATTTTATTATTATTAATATTGTTGTTATTGTTTCCAATATATATTGGCTCCAATATAGTGCTATCATTTTGATCCTTTTTGAGAATGAAAGATAGTAGTTAATCAACCATTGTTTCCAGTTTGACAGAGTCTGTGCCCTAAAATCACTGCTTCTGAGAGTCCGATCCATGTTATATTCAGAAAGTATAAAATCCAAAGCACCAGAAAACTGGAGTTTATTCTGAGCTAGATTAAAATTTAACTAGTGGGGCAGCAAGGTGACGGATGGAGCACCAACCCTGAAGTCAGGAGGACCTGAGTTCAAATGTTGTCTCAGACACTTAACACTTCCTAGCTGTGTGACCTTGGGCAAGTCACTTAACTCCAATTGCATCAGCAAAAAAAAAAATTAGGAAACTATTCAACAAAATAAAGAAAATATAGTTTAGATAATATTAGTTTGTGAATTTCTGAGTCAATATGCAGAAGGCAGGGATTCATTTCTATTTGAGTTTGACACCACATAATGATAATTGGTCAAAAGAACTAGGCAGATATATCTTGGGGAAGAAAAGATTAAGTGGGAAATGATAGTTATCTTCATACGTGTTTGGCCTCTGAGATCATGATCTGGAACAATTCATAGAAATAGCAAGGAGGAAAATTTGGGCTTGATGTCGGGGGTGGGGGATGGGAAGGAAATCCCTAACATTTAGAGCTGCCCAAAGGGAAAGAATCATCCCAATTAATTCTATTACAGAAATCTCCATCATTTTTCATTTTTAAATTATGATAATACATTTAATTAGATTAAAACATGAACTTCATTCAAAAAAGCCAAAGAAATTCAAAATCTTGAAAAAGTAGTCCTCCTCAATGGAGATCCTTTACTATTTTAATGGTATTTTTAATTAATATTTTTATCAGTATTTTTATGGTAGGGATTCCTTTCCAGTACAAGATGACCCTTCTAACTGTAAAGTTCCATAATTTTGTAAGAGTTGATAGTCAGAGAGAGGAATTTCTGAGTTCAGGGACAAGAAAGATCAATATTTAGGGAAAGAAAACTTTGTTGTTGTCCTTGACTCCTTAGTCTAACCCATATATACAACAGTTGCCTAATCTTATTATTTTTATACCCACAGTATAAAAATATATTTTTTATACTTTTACATCCATCCCTTTCTCTCTTCATTACATCTATCCCTTTCCTCCCCATTTACACAACTACTACCATAATTCAGGTCTTTATCACATTACTTGAATTATTACAGTTGCCATCTCATTGGTCTCCCTACCTTGTCTCTTTCAGCTTCAATCAATCCCTCATCCAGTTGCCAAAATGATTTTCTAAAGTACAAGTGCAACCATGTGTCTCTTCAATAAACTGCACAGATCAGCTATTACATTTAGAATCAAGTACAAACTTCTTTGGTTAACATATAAAGCCCCATCCTCCCCTTGAAACTTTGTTACTCATTGTTTTTAAACGTACTTTTTTATATGCCTGTCCCTGCTCCTGACTCAGTGTATTGAGTAATGTGAGAGAAGGTGGAAGAAGTACTGGAGAAAGTGATCAAGGAATCATTGTCTTCTTATGGAAGCCAGTTTTCTCTGAGTGCAATAAAGAAGGGATTTCAGAGGAAGAATTTTAAAAGAAAGGGAAGTTTATTAATAATAGAAGACGGCTTCCAGAGAGTACAATGCAAAGGAAGTGAAGAGCAAACATGGGATTGAGAGGGTTAGGGCTATGATGGATGGAAACAAGGGGGTGAGAACCAGTAATAAGAGAAAGGAGTTTTTTGCTTAGGAACTCTGTAACTGAATCAAAGGAATGAGAGCATAATTAGAAACCAGAGGTGCTAAGTAGCATAATGAATAGAGAGCTGGGCTTGGAGTCAGGAAGATTTGAGTTCAAATACAGCTTCAGATTATTTACTAGTTGTATGTTACTTAACAGTTATTTACATTTACCAGCTGTGTCCTTAAGCAATTAACTTAATCTGTTTTCTTTCATTTCCTCATCTGTAATATGGGTATAATAATAGCACCTACCACAGAGGGTTGTTGTGAGGATCAAATGAAATAATATTTGTAAAGTACTTAGCACAGTGCCTGTCACCATATAAATGCTGATTATTAAGTATCATTTGATTGGGACTATTATTCACAAAGATTCTGGAAAATGATGGAGATTGCTATTCATGTATTCTCTTTCTTTTAAACATCAGGCACAAAGGGAAATAGGCATGGGATCTGAGATAAAAAAAAATCATGATCAGTGTCTCAGGCCACACTGAACTCCCATTTAGCATCAATTTATTTCCTTATCTTGATCAGCAGGAGATGAATGATGCATCCAGAAGGTATTGTGCACCTGGCTCTTGTTTGAGACTGGTATCTGAAGTTTTGCTCTTACATGGGGTCCTCATAATCAGAAGTCTTGTTTGTAAGTTTCTGATCAGTGCTGTCTTATTGATTTTTTTAAAAATGGCTTCCCTGGTGACTGTGGCTCCTTGTAGGAAGACTCTCCTATGATACTTATGAAAGATTGACTAAAAAAGTGATTGGTAGACATATTTAGAAAAGAACAGGAAAAAAACTGGGTGTATAGCTGTGTCTGGGTCTTTACTTCATCTTATACATAGTTTTCCATTAGAGTATTTATTCTTTTAAAATTATATTTTAACTGATATCTTTAAAATAATATTAATAAAAATAACATAGGTTCATAGATTTAGAACTGGAAGAAACCTTCAATATATTCCAATATGCTTATTTTATGAATGAGAACATTGAGTCCTAGAAAAGTAAAGCAACTTACCAAAAATTTTACATCAGATGTGACAGGATTTTAACCATGGTCTTCTTACAGAAAAGTCAATATGACTTTTCTGTAAGATTTCTTGATTAGTCCTATCTTGAATTTAATAAAAGAAAAACAAGTCATAGGGAAAAGCTATCCTTCATCCATCCATTTGCTCACTAACTCAATAAGTATTTGTTATTGTTGCTGTACATTTTTCATTCTTAAAGAGGACCAATGACATCATGAAGATGATGTCTTGACTTGCAAGTGAATTGGATTTAAGTGAGACAGAGCTGTGCATAGTCATCAGCATCTCTTCCAGATTCACCTGAATCCAGGGACAAGATAGAGGTCAAGATGATTGGTGATGGTACCAATTGGTATTTACTGAATTTCTTCAATGTACTCTTCACTGTTTCAGATAGCATAGGGCAAGCAAAAGAAGTCTAAGACATGATGCCTTATCTCAACTATCTTCAACAAATAAAACTTAAAATGGCCAAAATCTCCTGCTGTATCCAGAGCCATCTGCAGTCATCCCAAACTGTATCTTGCCACTGGAAACAGAGAGCTCTGGAGGAGAAAGTGAGTCTGGTGACTTTGCATAGACCACCCTCATTTAAATTCAATTCACTTACATGTCATGGCCTCACCTCCCTAATGTCATGGTATTCTTCAACAATGAAGGACAAACGTCAACAATAAGGAATAGGTAGCTAGATAGTACAGTGAAGAGAGCACTGGGCATAGAGTCTTCCTGAGTTCAAATCAGGCTTCAGAGACTTATTAGTTGTGTGACCCTGGGCAAGCCCCTTAACCCTGTCTCATCTATAAAAGGAGATGAAGTATCTTTATCGAAAAAAAATGGGGTTGCACAGAGACATGTCTGAAACATACAGGAAGCAGAATTGGATATCTAAGATACAAAGGTAAATAAAGACAACCCCTATTTCCATGGAAGTGAAGGACAAAGCACATGTATAGAAAGTTTGGAGACATTGGTGGAACCCATCTTTCTTTCTTTTACTCTTTAAAAGCTGGATTCATTAATTGTTACTCAACTGGGGGCAGCTAGATGGCACAGTGGATGGAGTACTGGTCCTAAAGAAAGGAGAACCAGAGTTCAAATCTGATCTCAGACACTTAATACATCCTAGTTGTGTGACCCTGGGCAAGTCGCTTGATCCCAATTGCCTCAGGAAAAAAAGACAAATTGATACTCAATCTATATTGGTAACTGAAGCATCAACCAGACTAACAATGTCACTTCTTAGCCAATTTAGGAAAAGTCAGGTAACAGAAATTAGGTTCTAGTCTCAGATAACTGCCTCGTTAGATACCTTAATTCATGGTGTCTGGTGGCAAATACCATAACAGTTATCCCTATAGCATCCTGACTAGCTACTTTGGTCATTACCATTTAAATACACTTTCAAATGTCAAAGTTATGCCAATTTCTTCCATCATAATCATTTTATGTGCTCTTCTCTATGCTAGGTTAAAGATCAAGTTTCAATAAGTCCAAAATTCTCTTTAATCCAGGATTTTTTGATGCTTTCATATGGAAAATATGTGTGCATATGTATGTACATGTGTGTTTGTGTGTATAGTTATGTGGTTAAGAAAACATATGGATTTTTTTACGTTATTTTAAATTCTCCTTCTGTGCTTGATTTTTGATTCATGTTTATACCTGCATTGCTTAATATACATACATATACATACATGCATGTATGTACATGTTTATATGTATGTGTGTGTCTGTATACTTCCCTCTTCATTACTACCCTAGTGAAAACCCTCATCTCCTCTTTCTTGGTCTATTGTAATACTCTGCTAGTTTATCTCCCAGCCTCCCTGTTCTAGCCCATCCTGCACTCAGCTATTGAGTTAATATTCTTAAAAGTTTGACCATGTTACCCTTCTACCCAACAAATTCCAGTAGTTCCCTATTACATCTAAGATTAAATATAAAATCCTCTGGTTAAGGCAACACATAGTCATTAGAGAAATGCAAATTAAAACACCTCTGAGGTTCCACCTCACACCTATTAGATTGGCTAAAATAACAAAACAGGAAAGTGACAAATGTTGATGGAGATGTGGAAAAACTCAGAAACTAATGCATTGTTGGTGAAGTTGTAAATTGATTCAACTATTCTGAAGAGCAATTGGGAACTATGCTTAAAAGGCTGTAAAATTTGCCTTTGCCCAGCAATACCATCACAAAATCTATATTTCAAAAAGATCAAAGGAAAAGGAAAAGTACCTAAGTGTACAAAAATATTTATAGTGCTATTTTTTGTGTGGGGACAAAGAATTAGAAATTGAGGGAATGTTTATCAATTCAGAAATGACTGAATGAGTTGTGATATATGATTGTGATGAAACACTATTTGTGCTATAAGAAATGACAAAGGAAATGGTTCAAAAATGCACAGCAAGTCTTTAATGAACTGATACAAAGTGAAGTGAAGTGGGCAAAACCAAGAGAACATTGTACTTAGTAACAGTGTCAGTGTGTGATGAGGAATTGTTAAAGACTTAGCTAAACTAAACAACACAATAATCTAAGACAATTCCAAAGGACTCATGATGAAGAATGCTATCTACCTCCAGATAAAGAACTGATGGAGTCTGAATGCAGAACAAAGAATATTGGTTGCACTTTATTTTTCTTGGATTTTTTTATCTGTCTTCTTTTGTAACATGGCTAATATGGAAATGTTTTATATGATTGCAAATATATATAATCTATAGTAATTTTTCTTCTTAATGAGATGGAGGAAAGAGAGGAGGGAGAAAATTTGGAACTCAAAATTTTAAAACAGGAATGTTAAAAATTTTTACATGTAATTGAGAGAGAAAAGATGGAAAAAATAAAGCCCATCACAGCCTGCAACCTTGTTACCTTTCCAATCTTATACTTTACTCTATTCCACATATTCTAGGATCCAGTAATACTGGCATTCTTCTTGTTTCCCACATACAATATTCCATCTCCTGACCTCCTGTCTTTTCAGTAGCTGTCTCTCATGCCTTTATTTTTCCTTACCAATATTTTTGATGACCCCTCTTCACAAGAATCCCTTCCTTTTGTCTTTTTATCCTCTTTCATGACTCTGAATTCCATATATATATATATGTATATGTGTGTGTGTGTGTATTTAATTATTCTCTATTTTCCCTCTATCCTCAACTAGTAATCTTCTCAATGGTAGAATCATATCCTCTCACTCTCCTTGACACAATAAAGGGTGAGGATTTGTTCATTTATTTATTTAAACATCTGTGGATCATTTCTTTAAATAAGTGTTTATTATTTAATAAATCAATTTCTTTAAAAGAATCTGCTTTTTAAAAGAAATTTTAAATCAGTTTCTTTAAAAGAAATCTTTTTGTTTGACTATGCTGCCTCTTACAGACATATCAGTGCATTTCCTTCTCACTTTTTTTACCACACCCTTTGAACACCAAACCATTCCTTCATTAACCCTCTGCAAAATGATTCTTTTTCCCCCTCCTATCATCTTAGGGAAACTATTCTGTCAAAGGTCAATATTATCTCTTTCTACCTATATTCCATCTTTCACTGTGTAGATCATAAAGCTGTGACTAACCAGTCCATGTTTGCATCAAATACTTCAAAATGGAGGAGAGATATAGAAGACCAGAGAAGAAGGCACACAAGGCAGTTGCTTGAGGAAGTCACCAGAAGTATGTTGGATTAACAAAGGAAGATCAGCTGAAGAAGGGCTTGGGATGCTTACCTGGATCACATGGACCAATGTTCATTTTGCATTACAAGAGGAATTTTGTTTTTTTTTTTTTTGTTTGTTTGTTTGTTTTGGGTTTTTTTTTTTTTTTGCTTTTTGCTGAGGCAATTGGGGTTAAGTGACTTGCCCAGGGTCACACAGCTAGGGAATGTTAAGTGTCTGAGGCCAGATTTGAACTCAGGTCCTCCTGACTTCAGGGCTGGTGCTCTAACCACTGCACTGCCTAGCTGCCCCAGGAATTTTGAAAGGACCTGACTTGTACAATATGTGTTGATCAACTAAAGTCACCAAAGAGGAAGCATAGCCTGGTGCCCATGGAATCTAGCCTTTGGTCCAAATCTAATGACCCCTGGATACCTCAACTCTTAAAAAATTAGGCAACACCTGTGAAATGTGGTAGAGGAGGCTGTTAGCTCCTTTGAATGAGAGAGTGGGGAAAAAAGAATCATTTATATGTGCCTCTTATGGTGTCAGGAACTATGCAAAGTCTTTACAAGTATTATCTCATTTGATCCTCATAACAACCCTGAGAAGTAAATATTTTATTACCCCCATTTTACTGTTGAGGAAACTGAGGTAGACAAAGTTTACGTGACTTGTCCAGAGACACAAATTAGTAAATGTCTGATTCTGAATTATAAATTCATGTCTTCTTGACATCAGGCTCCATCCATTGTGTCATCTAACTGCCCTTGATTTTGGGATGCTATCCCAGTGATCACTAGACCTTGGTAGAGTGATATAATTGTGGTGGGATCCTTGTGAATGACAATTTAGGGTTAATTGAAGGGGCAGAGATGCTTATGAGAGAAATGTTTATACTATGGATGTGAGGGTCATAAAATGAAGTTCAGAAGGTGCAGGATTGATACACTAGAAGACCCTTAAGAAAGAAACATGTTCTTCTAAACATTGGCACCCTGGAATAAAATCTCCATCACTACACCCTTGTTAAAGCTCTGGTTAATCATCCTTTAGATCTGGAAATTCTTCCCTTGGTTTCTGTGCTATCATATTATACTTATTCTCTTCTTTCTTCTTCTAATCACCCTTAATTATATTCCCTTATTCTTTATTCTCTTTCTTCTTCAAAAACTAATGTAAGAATTATTCAAGTTACTAACACCTTCAACAAAATCCATTCTCATACATGGAAGCAATAACCCTGTGGATATAAAACATTCACAGGCAGAGGAAGAGATCTTCTTAATACTCTTAGACCTATATTTCTACACCTCCAAGTTCTTGTTGTTCAGCTGTTTCAGTCATGTCCAACTCTTCATGATCCCATTTGGGGTTTTCTTGGCAAAGATACTGGAGTGGTTTTCCATTTCCCTTTCCAGCTCATTTTATAGATGAGAACACTGAGGCAAACAGCTAAGTTCAGATTTGAACTCAGGAAGATGAGTCTTTCTGATTCCAGACATGACATTCTATTCATGGGACCACATAGTTGCTCCTCCATTTCCCATTACTCCCTATGTAGAGAACTGAATTTTGTCATTCCCTCGAACAACACATTCCCAAACTGGCCTCATTATAGAATTTCAATGATGAGAAAGATATTATGGATAATATATAATTAGGGATTAGGAATAATTATTTTTTCAGATTTGAAAACAGTTTCAGAGTAGTGAAATTTCTTGCTCTAGGAAGTATTAATTCATTCTTTTAAATATTAGGGGTAACTAGCTGGTGCAGTAGATAGAAGTAGGCCTAGAGTCAAGAAGACTTGAATTTAAGGCCTAAAACACTTATTAATTGTGTGATCTTGGGCAAGCCTGGCTAGTTTGCCTCCATTTCATTATTAATAAAATGGAGATAATAACAATATTTGTCTCCCAGGATTATCAAGAGGATCAAATCTAAAGCCGTTAGTAGCATTTGGCACAAAGGAGGTGCCATGAGATAATAATGAGGTTTTCTTTTATGCTTTATTCATTCTCTTTATAGGAGCACTACCATATTCCAAGTTGTCACCTCAAATCTAGATTTTGGCAGCCTCCTAGCTCGGCTCTTTGCCTCTACTTTCATTTGCTCTAATCTATCTTATAAAATGTTTCCGTCTTAGTTTTTTTTTTTTTTTTCTGGAATATCATTTTAATCATATCATTATTCTGCTCAAGACATATAGTGAATGGTCCTTGGATTGTCAATGGATTAAAGTTGAAACTGTCTGGCATCTAGGGCCCTCTGTAATCCAACCCCACCTATCCATCCAATGTTATTTCCCAATAATGCCCATACATCCTTCAATCCAGTCAGTCAAGCTGGTTTTCTCAGTGTCCTATAAACATGTCAAGTTCATTCTTGCCTCCACCCCCCCCCAAACACACACCCACTGGAATGCTCTCCTGCTCTTTCTCTGAGATTATCCAAATCCTGCCTATCCTTTATATCCCAGATCAAATCAGTTAATAGAGATTTGAGAATTAGTCTCACCAATATAGAGAAGAATAAAGTTTCCTTACACAGAGCTACATTCTTCTAGCTTCTATATCTCCCCAGCCAGGCAAAATTCTTAATGGACTTGATCTAAGACCTTTTGGGATTATTGTCAGAAACTAGATAAAATGCCCCTAAAGAGCAGTGATCAGCAATATTGATTTGAGAAACAGATTTAAATATAAGTAGAATAGACCTAAGGGTTGGTAAGTGACCTCACTCTGGAATCACAAAATTTCATATTTGAAAGGAACCTCAGGAAGGGTTCAACCCACCTCAAAATAAATTTCCTTCCTCATATGTTGCAGGGAATGGCAGCAAAAGCACAGAATTTGGAGTTAAGAAAACCTGAGTTCAAATCCAGCTTTAAAAACTTCTTAACCATCTGATCTTGGGCAAGTTACTTAACTCTGTCTGCCTTAGGTTCCCCAACTATAAAATGGGGTTAATAATAATAGCATCTATCTCCCAGGGTTGTTGTGAGGATCAATGAGGTAATATTTTAAGGCACTTTGCCTAGTAGCTGGCACAGAGTGAGCATTTAATAAATGTTTTCTTCCCCCTCTTATTCCTTCTTCCTCTTGGCACTTTGGCTTCATTATCTAGAAAAGCAATTTGAACTAGATAACTTCTAAAATCATGGTTGATGTTTCAAACATCATCATTCTTCCATTTAAAGACCTGCAATAAGCAGGAACCAATTACCTACTGAAGCAACATGTTCCATCTTTGCATAGATGGAAGGGAAGGCCAAAGAGGCAAGGTATAACAGAGGAAGCCCAAGCTATTGCAACCACAATTTTGAAGGTGTAGAGGGATCAATTCTCAAAATATCTGAAATGCAAAATGATACTAAATGCTTGGTGGGATAGCCATTATTGTTCCCCCCCAAAAAAACAGTGATCAAGAAAATATCAATAATAATTGACTCATATTTTCTTTTTCCATTTCTATAAAATCTTTAATTAGCTACACACACTTTGACAGCAGCTCTGATGAAGGCATGAGAAGGGAACAGTCAGGCTTTCATAAATGATATTCCATAGGAGACCACATCTCGATAGTTATACAAGAGACAGGAAACAAGACCCTATTGTGTAAACTGTTGTCTATAAAAGAAAGCATCTGATTCAGTAGAGCAGAACTCTCCCTTAAATGCTGTCCTCTGACTATGTATCTCCCATGTACATGATGAAATCCCCCGAGATTCCTTTAAGGACATGGCTAAGAATATTCTCAGAAACCTGTCACCTGACTGTAAGTCCTTTATTATTTCAGCATCCTGGACCTTAATCTTTTTAGTGAACCAGTGTTATTCACAAGGCAAGAGCAGTCACTGCTTGTTTTTATTAAACTAAAATTAAAAGAATAATCCATTAGCAAAGAATGCACAAGATTTTGTGAGCTGACCAATTCAGAACCATTCCAAACATGAAAAATAAATATAATGTAGAAATAAATAGCTTTGTAGCAAAATATATAGGTTTTAATAAATAAGCCACATAACATCAGTCTTATTTTGGTGCCATGTACCAGGAGTTATCTAGTAAATGATCTTCTTGGCTGCCAGAAGCGTATTCCTCAGAAGCATTGCCACAGTCATAGGCCCCACACCACCTGGCACTGGAGTGATAAATTTAGCTTTCTTCTTGACTTCTGATGAAAGAAACAAAGGACAGAATATATGTTATTGTAACATTATTTTGATTAGGTTGTATATTAACATAAAAAAATTTACCAAAGAAGGGGACTTCAACACATTTTACAGATACTTCTTGTGCATGAAGTCTCTTTGTGTGTAGAAGGGGGAAAGAAGAGAGGGACAAGGAAAGAGAGATGAGAGTCAGAGAGCAGAGATAGAAGGGGAGTAAAAGGAAAAAGAGAGAGGGACAGAGGATAGGAAAAAAGGAGAGATGAGAGAGACAGAGTGAGAAAGAGAAACAGAGAGTTCAATATAGGCTCAAAGTTTCCCTTTGTCCTGGTTAGTGACCCATTCATTTAGAATAAACACTTGTTCACAATACAATAAAAATAGTTTTTTTTCTTTATTTGGAGATAAAACAACTCTGTCCCCAATATTTGGAATGCATTCCCTCTCACCTCCACTTCTTAGAATCCTAATTTTTTAAAGGCTCAATTGAAATACCACCTTCAGCATGAAACTGCCTGATTCCCACAACTGCCATTATCTCCACTCATCAAATTACCTTGTTTTTCTTTTGTATGTATTTTTTAAACCTATGTTGTTTCTCCTGATAAAATCTAAGGTTCTTGAATGCAGAGGTTACTTTTTCATGTCTTTATATCTCTAGTATCTTATATTTAGTTGTTGTTTACTCATTTTCTAGTTGTAGTTAACTCTTTCTGGTCCTATTTGGCATTTTCTTGGCAAAGATGTTGGCTTTCTATTTTCTTCTCTAGCTCCAGTTTCAGAAAGTAAGGCAAATAGGGTTTAGTGACTTGCCCAGGGTCATACAGCCAGTAAAAGTCTAAGAACAGTTTTCAATTCATGAAAATGAGTCTTTCTGATTCTAGACTTGGCACTATATCCACAGTACTACCTAGCTACCTTGCATATAAAGGTACTTAATATAAACTTCATTGCCTCCACATTTCCTACTGATGTTTTTAATTGAATACTTCCCCCCATAACAAACATTGCCCATTAAAATCCCAAACACTTTCCTTCTGCAACCATAAAATGTATTTTCTGATGTTAATTTGTTGTTAAGAAAACAACAACAACAACAAAAAAAAACCAAAACAATTCCATTGAGTTTCCAGCCTTAAAAAGATAAAAGTATACAATTGTAAGGAAAAGCAATCAAAATTATATCATTGTATTAATCCCTTTTATTAGAGGATAGAAAGGAGGAAAAAAGAGAGTTGCCTCAAGGTTGGAGACAACTGGGATGTTAGGGAAAATGACCTATAAGGACCTATAATAATAGCTTTGTAGTTGAATTGTAATCACTGTTTAATCTCATTCATGTATACGTCTCACTTAGGAACAAAATGTCTAACAGGAAAGAATGTGAATTTTGTGGTCCTTGACCTGCTGTGTCTCAGACAATGGGCTCCTGAGGGTGATATGGAGGCACCCGGGTGTATGTTCTGCTTGAATGGCTACAGGTTCGGGGTTATACCCTGTTTGATATGTCATCACAGGCATTGAGCTTCAAGCACCATCCAACAGGAAACATCTCTGCAGTGGGAGACCTGTTGCTGGGGTACGTGGGCAGGGGCAGAAGTAGGGTCCATAAAAAGGGGGAAAAGGACAAGGAGGGGGAGACACCATGTAAACTAGCAATAAAGTGCATGTACAGATCTTAGTCAGTGTCTGTCTACTTTGTCTAATCTGGAGACATCCGAAGTGTTGTTGAGATGGCAACACATATCAGGTAAGTTTCCAAACCCTCCTCCAGTCTCAGCAGGTCTGAAATGGAGGAAAAACCCCAACACTGGGACAGACCAAAGTCTGGACATTTCCAAAAGAAAAGGAGTGCCATATCCTCTGGGAGTAGTTTTCCCAAGTCATTTATCCCAGAAAATGGTTTACTAGCATTACAAATGTCCCCTGGAGTGAGACCAACCATCCCTATCAGTCACAATTGGCTACCAAGAACTTTAGATTCAGATTTCACTAAAGAATGCTAGGACAGGGGTGGGGAGAAGCATCAATAATAATAGTTTTCCATTTGCTTGTCTACCATCATCAAGTTTGCAAACTAATGAGTATCAATATTACAGTTCAGGGATTAGTTAAAAGGGAGAAAAAATAGCTTAGATTGTTAAATTGCTGCACCTTAGTAGAATATGCTTTTTGGAAGGGAACATGTTCCAATTTTGAAATAGAGAAATCAACAGTAATACCTTATTTGTGATAATCATGAAAATAAAAATGATACTTTTCACATATTTACATATTGGAAGATATTTGTACTTGACCCAGTAAAGTTCTTTGTGGGACATCACCACCCCTTTTTCCAGAGCCTTTCCTTCAAAATAAGACCTCCTGGACTTTGAACCTTTCTAACATATCTTCTAAGAACCCATGGATACTTCCATGCCCAAATGAGTTATCAAAGAACGTGTTTAATAGAGGATTACTTGAAAATAAAGACATAGAGACCAACTTTTTAAACCTCAGAGGAACATTTTCTGAAAGTATTTTTATCCAAACATGATGTCCATAATTCAATATATTTTAAGGAATGGGACTACCCAATCATGACTGGCTGTATGTTTTTTGCTTGATATAGGATCAAAATAGATAAGTAATATAAATGATGTAATATTTGAATTCTTCTTAGGGCATGTGAAATAATATCTATGAATAACAACAATTTTGACATTCTAATCATTCTATTTAAATAATTCCATTCACTAAGAAATTATTAATTTCCTCTTTTGTACTAACGGTTTGCTAAGTGCTAGGAAAACAAAGACAAAAAAGAAGTAGTCCCAGATGTCATGCAGCTTAAGTAAAAGATGTGTTCATATAGTTGGAGAAGAAAAAGGCAAACCACTCAAGGGTCTTTGCAAGGAAAACCTCAAATGAGTCAGATGGAGTTGGACATGACTGAAATAACTCAACAAAAATTCATATGGTCCCTCAAACATCCAGTGTATCTAAAAGTTTGCCTCTAAAAATTTTAACTTTATTCTTTGGGTCTTTTTTTCAATTCTGAATTATATTTTAAATTATGTAATTTTGGATTTAATTCACATAGTAAAATCTTACCTATCATATAAAATGTATCATGAGATGATTTTAATTATCAAATAAAAGTGGATTTATATATAAAAATGACTAAATCATTGTCATTCATAAAAGAAAAATTTTACCAAGAACTACATGAAACTTATACCTTTCTTGTTCCAAAATTAGGGAAGTCTTCTTGGAAGAAAAGGGGATTAGACAATGCTGAGGGAGAGGAAAGTATTAGGGCACTGAAAAGAAAAGAATTGCCTCTAGAGTCAAAAAATCTAAGTTCAAATCCCAGTTTTCAATTTGGTTATTGCATGATCTTGGGAAAATTATTTTGACTGTCTCTTATTTTATAAAATAAGAGGATTGGGAGAGATGATCTCTTAAATAGCATCTAGCTCTACATCAATGACATTATGATAATAGAAGGGTAAAAAAATTACCTTTAAAACAAGTTAATTTCTTTTAAATATCAGGAGGTAATCCTAACTACAAAGTAAAGAAACAGAAGGAATGATGAGATTTAAAATATCATATCAGAACCACAATGCTATTTTTTTCAATTTGTTGCATTCTTTTTCACTTATCAAAAGGCAGATTGGTGAATGAAAATAGTACTAAATTTAAAGGGACATAATTTCAAATCCTGACTTTGACATGCATTATCTGGGTGCCCTTGGACACATCATTTACTTTCTCTTGGCTAATTTCTCTGTTTTGAAAAATGAGTCAGGGCATGGTGGTGTAGAGGTAAGATGGTAGAATAAAAGCAAGTCTTTTTTTTTTCTAGTTGTCCCAATACACCTCTTCCCTAACAACCTAGAAAATATTTCAGACCACACTTTGATAAGAAAAGCTAAGAAAAAGTCACAGTGAGTCATTTCCCAGCCTAGAACAGTTTAAGAAAATGGACAGTTCTGCAGATAATGTAGTGAGGGTTGACCAGGAGCAAGTGGAACCAGCATTTAGGAGCAATGTTGGATAGAAGCCCAGAGGCCAAGGATGATAAGAGATTTAACAACTGTGTAGGAAAAATGTTAAAAATTGTTTTGCATGACTTCATATTTGTAATAAATTTCATAGTTCTTGCCTTCTCAATGGGCAGGAATGCAGATGGAGGGCGATATAATCTGGAGCTTAAAAAATTGAATTAAAAAAAATCATAACCCTGATTTTAAATGGAGCAAACTTAGTAAAAAACAAAACAACAACAACAACAACAAAAACCAGAAGCTTGCAGAGTGGATTGGAAAGGAAAGTCCAAAATTACTTTGTTTAAAAGAAATACCCTTAAAACATAAATATTCTCTTTGGACAAAAACAACAGAAACAAAACATGAAGGAGTTAGACTACATGACTTCTAAGGGTCCTCTAGATCTATGATAATTTTCCCCTTCAGTTATGACCTCTACTTAGTGTTTCATAACTAATCCAATCAATGTAGCACTCTTCTTAAGAGTCAGATACAATGATCAATACTTCAGAAAGTCTGAGGTGTAGCCATATAATGGATACCTAGACATGCTGGTGTGAATGGGTGAAACAAGTAATATTAGAAAGCAAGATTGTGGTACTATGGCCTGGGGCTACACTTATAAATACAGTCAAACATTAGCAAAAAATCGTAAACACAAATTATATTAAATTTCAAAATGAAAAACAGTAACAAGGAAGAGAGCCAGTGTAAGTCATATTTCTCATTAGACTCACCACCTGCTTCTCATTTAATCAGTGTTTATCAGTTTTCTTGGCAATCTACTTTCTTTCCAAATGTTACCAATTTGAAAATCATTTTAATTATCAGAGATTTTCACAGCTGAAATTTAAAAATTTGCCTGTGTGTGATTTAATTAGCTTGACTGATATTACTAAATATTTTTTGAATTTTCTTTAGGAGCTCTAGTATAGGTGGCCATAATGTTAGAACTCATCATATAACTTAAGTGAACAAGAAAGTACAAGATAATGTCAAGACAACAAATATTTGTTAAGCACCTACTGTGTGACAGATACTGTGCTAAGCACTTGAAGTACAAAGAAAGGCATAAACATTAAGTACTTACTGTGTGCCAGATACTGTGCTAAGTACTTGGAATACAAAGAAAGACATAAACATAGTTTATATTCACTAGCAATCTAATGGGAAAGACAAATGAAACCAGCAAAAAGTAATATACAGGAAAAAAATGGAGATAACTAACAGAAGGGAAGTACTAGAATTAAAGGAGATCAGAAGAGGCTTCTTGTAGAAAATGTGATATTAATTTGAACTTCAGGGAAACCACTAAATAGAGATGAGTAGGCAGATAATTCCAGACATGGGAGACAGGAGATGAAGTACCTTATGTGAGGAAAAGAAAGGAGATCAATGTCTCTAGATCGCAGAGTACATGGAGATGTATAAAGTGTAAGAAGTATAAAAGTGTAAGGAAGGAAGGTACAGATTTTGAATGCCATATATAAAGCTTTATATTTATTCTTGGAGGTGATAAAGAACCACTGGAATTTATTTATGGGGGAAGAAGGAGGTGACAGGATAATAAATAATAAATCAAAGCAATAAAGATATGAGTATTAAAAATAAATAAAACAATAAATTAAAAGTTGTAAGGAAACTTTGAGATCAATCAATCCCCTCACTTTATAGAGGAGAAAAATGAAATACAGAGAGTAGTTCAAGAAATGACTTGATCCAAAGGATTCTGAGAAGACAGAAAAGTAAAAAAAAACAAAAACAAAAAACAATCCAAACTCTTCAGATTTCTCCCACAAACAATACAAAACTGTTCTTCAAGGTGAACACAGAGCAGTTAAAAATGAATAAGGGTTAGGAAAGAACAATGGAACTCCTGGGACAATTAGAGAAAATCTGAAGAAAGATACCAGGACTGAGGGTTGGCATGGTGAAGTATAAACATCTCTAGGCTCATTCTCCTGAAACAAGTAGCAAGCCCTGGGATTAGCTGGGTTCAGAGGTAGTCTCTGCCCTAACCACTGGCACTTTCACTTCCTAGACAGTGTGAGGTGTCTAGCATTTGACTCAGGAAAAATTGAGGGAACCTCTGCTGATAAGGAACAACAGGCCCAACTGTGCTGTAAAAACATGGCCTTGGGAAGGAACCAGTATCCACTGGGATAAGTGCAGAAGCAGCAGGGCAGGGACACTGTTGGCTATAGGCACTTACAGAAGGGGTGAGAGGGAATATGGAAGAGAACTCTTAAATAAAAATCAAATAAGAGAGATGAAGGAAAAAGAAGAAAGATAGGGGGACCCAGCATAGTTATGAGACCAAGAAATAATAAAACAAAATATACAGAATGAAAAGATAAAAGAGAATTTGAGACATATATAAAGAAAAGTAACAGATGTTGAGAATAGATCAAGAAAAAATGAGAGTAACTGGACTACCTGAAAGCAACAATAAAAAAAGAATCTTGATATAACAATACAAAAAATAATTAAAGAAAATTGTTCTGCAATAGAATAGAAGAGGAGAAAGAAGACATAGAAAAAATCTACTGATCACTCCATGAAAGGGATGCTATGAGGAAAACCTACAGGAACATCATTACTAAATTTGAAAACCCCTAAGTCAAAGAGAAAAATGTATAAGCAATAACAATAACACCAACAAAACAATTCAAATATTCTGGAGTTACAATTAGAATCCCACAAGACCTACCAGTGGCTACAATAATAGACCATGGATCTTGGAATACTGCATATCACAGATCAAAAGAACTAGAGTTATAACCAAAAATATTATATCCAACAAAATTAACCACAATCCTGAATAAAAAAAGAATATTCAATGAACTGTCATACTTTCAGAATTTTGTTACAATCCTACCTCCCCTGAACTTAATAGAAAATTTGACATATAAGAAATAACAAAAAATATTAGGCAAACATCAAAGACTAGTTTCAAAGGGCTCAATAAAGATAAACTGTATATGTTTTATACATGGGAATATAAACCATACATCTAAGACTGTCAGCTAGAGCTGAGTATGATGTGATTTAAAAAAAAAAACTATGTAGGAAAAGGTAAAAACAGTAATTATGTCAAACAAATGAGGTACAAGAGAAAGAATTGATACAGAGGAATTAGATGGGTAGGAGAGCTGGTAGGTCTGAGATCCTACTCACATAGGGAATGGGTTAAAGAGGGACCAATCTAGAAGAGTATAAAACTTCAAATTATATTTAAAAAAATTAAGAGGGGAGGGAATAGGATAAGGTGAGGTATAAAAGGCTGTGTAGATCAAAGGGAATGGGAAAAGGTATGTAGATTAATGAGGATTGGATAAAGAAGGAAAGAAACAGCGGGAAGAGAGGATAAAGGAGGGATCTTTGGTGAGGAGGGAGGTTAAGTAATAGCAAGGTAAATTAGTGGATAAAAGTAAAGTAGAAGAGTCAGCAAGGATAAGAAACAAGAGATACAAATATAATAATAATGATCAGAAGCAGAATATATTAGGAAAAAACAGAGGTAGTAATCATTGATCTCAGACAAAGTTAAAGTTAAAATAAATTCAATCAAAAGAAAAAATTAGGGAAATTACAGTATGTCAGCCATTGTTTTAGACTACTTAAAACAACTAGATAGTATAAGGTTGAAACATTGCTGTGGTACAGGAAATGATGAGTTGGTAGATTTAGGTAAAAAATGAAAAGACTTGGACCTGAGAAGGATTTATCCATCTTTTGAGAAACAGAAAACAAATAAATACAGTACAACCTTACATAGAAGTATATGTATATATTTGCATATGATCATAGGTATCTATCTATATATATGTGTATGTATATTTCTCTCTCTCTCTACATATATATATATATGTTGGTATGCTATATATATATATATATATGTATATATACATAAATATATCTGTACTTAACTGTAGCCTGCTAAGGAGGGGTGGGATATGGGAGAAAGTGAAAAAAGAGCAAAGTAAAAAGTGCACAGTAGAAAACAAAAGTAAACCCATAAAGAAGCAAAGAAAAGAGGGACAGTTCTGGATACAATATGTTTTTTTACTATGTATACTTTCTTGAAATGAAAAATTATTTTTACACATTTTGAAGCCTCTCTTGTTCTGTTGCACATATGACAATTTTTTTGCTTTTTTTTCTTATTTTCATATTTAAGTTTTAAATAAATAAGTGCATTTTTTTAAAAAAGTGACTTACACATGGAAAGAAAGAAACAAGTATTTATTAAACACTTACTCTATCCCAAGTACTATGCTACACATTTTATAAGTATTGAATCTTCACAACAACCATAAAAGATAGATGCTATTATTATCACTATTTTACAGTCTGAAGAAGCTAAAGGTTAAATGACATATCACATAGCTAGTATGTGAGTACATATTTTAACTTTGGTTTTAGTTTGTTTTACTGCTGACCCACCTATCTACTTTGCCACCTAGCTGCCTCAACATCACACAGGAATTAAATGACAGAAGTAGAATTTAAAACTATGTCATCTGATTTCAAGTACATTTTTTCCTACACCAAAATGCAAGAATAAAAATCCATTTGCATAGAATACAAATAGAGAACCCAAATAGATAAGTGAGGGGGAAAATTAAATAACTAATGACCTTGGCATACTAATAACATACAAAATAAAAATTCACAAAATTACCACTCTTTTCCTACTAACACAATAAGATAATAAGGGAAATTACATGAAGAAAGCAACAAAAGATTTTAAATAATTGATAATTAACAAGATCCATGCAGAATTTAAAAATTAAACCATAGAGCAATTTTTATAGAAAGAAAAAAAAAGACCTAAACAATAGGAGGGAGATTTAATGCTCCAACTCAGGCTGTGTCACCATAACAAAAATGATATTATCCAATTAATTTAAAGATTTTGTGGCATATTGCATTATCAAAGAGTCATGAAGGTGTTTTATGGGAACTCTCAAGGGCAATAAGAAAAAATATTATATGAGATCTTTGATGATTTCACATTGACGTTCTTTACACTTACAAAAATAATCACAAAATAAATGTAATTTAATAATAATATCAGTGTTTAAACATTGAGAAGTTGAGAATTCAATGAAGAACCTGATTAAGATCCAGAATACATTAGGGGAGTAGGTGACTTCATTGCCAAAGGTGGGAAAAATTGAAGATTCTAAGAAATATACATAAAAGCAATATTCAAGAAGAAATGATGAAAGAAATCAAAGTAAATTACACAGAAGCTTCACACATTATATAATTAAAATTTTTCTGAAAAATAATCTGTAGGTTTTGGATATGATTAGTACCACATAACATTACAAGAAAATGACACGTTATTTTAATAGACAAAAAAAAAGAATTGTTACTGTTGTGGGAGTTATCCCTTAATTTCTTTTTTGTATAGTCAACTGGCTCATCAAAACAAAGATCAGAATAAAATTTCAAGTCAAGTGGTGACAATGATTATAAAAAGATTTTTGAACAATTAGAACACTTAAATCACAAAGTAATTAAATAAGAAATCAAATGTAGAAAATGAATAACAGAAATGGCATAATACCAATTATAACAATTGTTTTTATGTTTACCTATTACATATGAATTGTCAATTGAAAGAGACCAAAAGAGACCTAAAAGTGTCTTAATTAGCAAATATCTGGCTTATTTGACAAAGAGAAGAATAAGTAACTTCCAAAAGAAATACTGGGTAAAAAAAACAAACTCATTTGTAAAATTTTACAATGAAGAATGATAGGCAATTATGAAAAGCACCACTTCATAATGCAGGTTGAAGCAGTAGAGATAAAACTACTTTAAAAACAACTCAGCAGAGTTGGAGTCAAGATGGCAGATAAAAGCAAGGACTCGGTAGAGCTCTCTCTCAAACCCGTCCGAATACCTTTAAACAGTGACTCTAAAAAAATTCCAGAGTAGCAGAACTCACAAAAAAATAGAGTGAAACAATTTTCCATCCCAAGACAATTTAGAATATTGACTGGAAAGTCTGTTCCACCAGAGCAGACTTGGCCCTAAGAAACCACAGCAGAGCTTGGGAACAACTGAATTAATGGCAACATTGGCAGTTCCCAGCTTTTCAGCCATAAACAGTAAGGAAATAAGAAAATTGATCAGAAGAAGACTTATAGGGACTTTTTGTCTGCACTAGGGACAGGACTCTATTTCATTGCCTAGACTTTGATCTGGGTCACACTCTTGGGTCCTAGTCTCAGTGCAAGGATGACCATTATTGGCACAGTAGAGTTTATGGACAGAGGGGAAGCAAGGATCCTGGTCACATTTCCAGGGCTGAAAAGAATGTTATGTTTTTTTCCCCAATTATATGTAATACATTTTTGACAATTGTTTTTGAAGCTTTGAATTCAAAATTCTCTCCCTACTTCCCTCCCTATTCCCCACTCACTGCATGGGAAGGTACATGTAAAGTTATGGAAAACATTTCCAAAGGAATCATATTGTGAAAGAAAATATATCCTCCTCCCCCCCAAAAAAAAAATAGGAAAAGAAAAAAAAGTTTAAAAAATGCTTCAATCTTCATTCAGATCCAATTGTTTCTCTGGGTATGGATAGCCTTCTTCATAAACCTTTCAGCACTGTCTTGGATTATTATATTGCTGAGAATAGCAAAAAAATAGCAATTATTCACAGCTTTTCATATATTATTAATATTAGTTTATACATAGTACATTTTACTTTGCATGAGCTTATGGAAGTCTCCAGGTTTTTCTGAGACCATTTTGCTCATCATTTCTTATAGCACAAGAGTATCCCATCATAATCACATGCTATACTTTATTCAGCCATTATCCAGTTGATGGGTATCCCCTCAATTTCCAATTCTTTGCCCTCAGAAAAGAGCTGCTATAAATATTTTTGTACATATAGATTCTTTTTCTGTTTTCTTTTTTAAAAAAGTTTCTTTTGTGATACATGACTAGTACTGTTAGTATTAGATCAAAGGGTACACATGATTTTGTAGCCTTATGGGCATAAATCCCAACTGCTGTACATAATGGTTATCAGTTCACAATTCTACCAACAATGCGCTAATTTCTCATTTCTTTTCACATTCCCTCCAACATTTGCTATTTTCCTTTTCTGTCCTATTAGTCAATTCAATAGGTATGAGATAGTACCTCAGAATTGTTTTAATTTGCATTGCTCCAATGAATAGTGCATGAGTATTTTTTTCAATATGGCTATAAATAGTTTGATTACTTCATCTAAAAACTCTCATATCTTTCACTCATTTGTCAGCTGGTAAATTTGAATCAGTTCCCTATCTGTTTGAGAAATGACCTTTATTAGAGAAAATTGTTTCAAAACTTTTTTTTAATTACTATTGCTAAGTATATTTCTTCCCATTTATTTTATTCTCTTGTTTCATCCTGTCCCTCCTCAAAATTATTTTGTTTCTGATTTCCCCTTCCCCCACTATGAGCTCCCAATCTATCATCCTGCCCCTTTTTTTGTATCCCTTTACCCCTTTCCCCTCCTATTTTATTGCAGGTTAAAAGAGATCTCTATGCTCAATTGAGTTTGTATATTATTCCATCTTTGAGC
Organism: Myrmecobius fasciatus; assembly: GCA_023553655.1. Lineage (NCBI taxonomy): Eukaryota > Metazoa > Chordata > Mammalia > Dasyuromorphia > Myrmecobiidae > Myrmecobius > Myrmecobius fasciatus. The sequence goes on along the minus strand of JAJPUD010004937.1, from coordinate 102,856 downwards.
CAATTCTTTTTTTTTTTTTGCTTTTTGCTGAGGCAATTGGGTTAAGTGACTTGCCCAGGGTCACACAGCTAGGGAATGTTAAGTGTCTGAGACCAGATTTGAACCCAGGTCCTCCTGACTTCAGGGCTGGTGCTCTATCCACTGCGCCACCTAGCTGCCCCTTGAGCCAATTCTGAGGAGAGTAAGATGCACTTATTCTCCATCCTTGCCATTGTAAAAGCTTTTTCTTGCTTCTTTTATGGCAGATGATTTACATCATTCCACCTCTCCCTTTCCCTTTCTTCTAGAATATTCATCTCTCACCCTTACATTTTATTTTTTAGATATCATCCCTTCATACAATATATTCCTTCTAATTGTCCTAACTTCTCTAAAAATGAGAAAATTCATATGAACTATAAGTATCATCTTTCCATGTAAGAATGTAAACACATTAACTTTATTTAAGTCCCTTATGATTTCTTTTCCCTGATTTAGCTGATTATGT